>SKCR01018939.1:0-62723 GCA_019454045.1 Zanthoxylum bungeanum
TTGCCACTGATTTTGATTTAGATTTGGCAGATATATGTTTGCTAAAAATTGTAAATTCCATTTACAGTCAGAATTATATGCAGCAGCAAAGTCTTCATCCATTAAACTTGGTCATGTCGAGGGTCATAGCGAGGACTCCTATAGAAATGATTTCACATTGTGTTTACAGAACAACTATGACAAAAGCTAAAGTTTTGTTTTTATTTAGCAAGATGAGCCCCCTGCATTTGTCAGTATTTGGGAACTTACTTTTTGGTTGTTTGAACAAGGATTCACTTCTTACTGGCAATCAGATGCAGACCTGTGGCTATGCTCTTTCAGATGAGGAGTTCATGATGCTTCTTCCTACTGCTTTATCGTACTTGAATTCGACTTTTTTGAAATTTGACAAGCAGTATCACAAGCATCTTATGAATATACCATCTTTTTATTCAAGGATGCTGTTGAGTGGTTTCCGTAATTGGAAGAGCTTTGTGTCTGGATATATATTCCAGGAAGAATATGATAGGTTCTTTCCATCGTCTACAGAAGAACTTCTCAATCTTGTCAATGGTAGTCTTCTTGGAAAAGCAGTCCTTATGCTGCGATATCATTTTTCCTTGAGTGGAGACTCGGTGCAAACAAAGAAGCTATTGAAGCTTTTCAATTTCATTTTCCCTTGTTCTGGTGCACATAATGAGCTACTAGACTGTGATATTAATGAAGTGAAAAGTTACTCCTTTAACCAGTCGTTAAACCTTATTAACAGAGTTGTAGCCAAAGTATCACTTAGTAGGATGTTGTTATTTCCAGAAGATGATCAGGTTCAATTTCTACCAAAGGCAGCAGATGGGGGCTTGAAGGAGATTTTTTTGGAATCAGGATCTGATGAGCTGAATTCATATAGAATGCAGTTTATGAATATTTTGGTGGGTAGTTGGCAGTTGATGGTACAGAAATTACCTCCAATCTCCAATGATTTTGAAAGAAATAAGACCGCAGATGGTTTGTCATTGTATAAATACTTGGAAGTATTCATTTTGAGAAGTATTTTTGAATTAGTCTCAAAGATGCGCGGAGGTCTTATTGAGCTGCAATCTATTCCCTTCCTAGAACAATTGATCAGATCAGCACTTTTCTATAGGTTTGAGGATTCTACAACCCTGACTATGCTTCAAAGTATTTTAACTTTGCTGTTGGAGGGGAAATTCTCACGTGTTTTATATCTTCAGTTGCTGCTTGCTCATTCCCAATTTGCCACTACCATCCAGTCTGTCTCTAGATCATCTAATGCTGGGACTGGTGTGTTTTTGAGGCCTATGTCCAGCATTCTGAGATTGCTTGTCATCTCTCATTCTTATCAAACTGCCACTGATGGAAAGAATGAGAAGAAAACAACTGAGACGTATCAGAGTCAGTTAGAAATTGTTAAGTTACTTGGAACACTCCTCCAATTCAAGCCTCATGTATGTGGTTCTGATTTTGGAAAGGATAGTGATATAAATCTTAGAGAATTGTATTTGCTGCTTTTGACTTCTTATGGTGCAACACTTAGTGACATTGACATGGAGATATACAATGTTATGCATGAGATTGAGCTTATTGAAAGATCAGACAATGAGATTGCTCAATTGGATTACCTTTGGGGAAGTGCTGCTATAAAAGTAAGAAAGGAACAGATATTGGATCAGGATACAGACACTGAAGCAGCCAAAGAACGGCAAAGAAGTCAATTTAGAGAAAACATTGCAATTGACCCCAAAATATGTGCAATGACAGTGCTATACTTTCCCTATGATAGAACTGCTGGTGATGAACCTTCATCCTCACACGATCTTCAAGCAGATAACCACAGGGTATGTTTCGGATTACTTTAATTAGAATTTGAAGGTACAGCTTTCAATTGATTTGAAGTTGTTCATCTACCATGGCTCTCGAATAATTTAAACCTTCATTTGATTTTTGCAGACATATTCGCTTGGCCTTGAGGATTTGCAGCGATATGACCCTGTTTTCATCTTGCGTTTTTCAATTCATAGCTTGTTAGTGGGTTTCATAGAACCTGTGGAATTTGCTGGTTTTGGCTTGCTTGCAGTTGCATTTGTTAGTATTTCTTCACCCGATCTTGGGATGAGAAAGTTGGGTTATGAAACTCTTGGGAGATTTAAGAATGCACTGGAGGTAATGCTATGTGTGTGCACTTGTCTTTTTTTTTTTGCATTATAACAGTTTTAAAATATGTAGGTTCTTCAGTTATATTACGGCAGAAATGTTTCTGTATGTCTGTTTGTTTCCCTTCTATAAATTACAATGGTTAATTACCCCATAACTGTTTAGTTTCAAATAGCTACAATAATATATTAACTATAGCTGTTTCTTTTATAAATTAATAATAAGCCTTAGAATTAGAATAACCTCTATGTGAAATTCCCATCATACAGGCAGAAGGCATATCTGGCAATCAACTTGATCAACATCAAACTAAATCAATTTAATTGCTTTTCATTGAATGCCTTACAATTCATGATATTTAAAGAATAGATGCTTTTCATCCTAGCACATGGTTTTCCCTTTTGCATTTTCACAGAAACACTAAAATTTTCTTTTGAAACTGTTTCTCAAACTTCAACTGTTTATTACAGAAGTGTCAAAAGAAGAAGGATGTAATGCAACTTCGACTTCTGCTGACATATGTGCAAAATGGAATAGAAGAGCCTTGGCAGAGGGTTCCTTCTGTTATAGCTATTTTTGCTGCAGAGGCATCTCTCTTACTGTTGGATCCTTCACATGATCATTATACAAGCTTAAGTAAGCTTTTGATGCACTCTTCCAGGGTGAATATGAAGGTATATGCTTTGCAATTCCTTTTCTTAGGTTTGTTTTAGATTTAGACTTATTTACAATGATTAACTTTGTTTCATATCCACTCTGCTTTTGTTTGCAGTGCATACCATTGTTTCACGACTTTTTCTCAAGTAGTTCTGTTAAGTTTAGAACAGAGAGGCTGTGGATACTTCGTCTCTTATATGCAGGGCTGAATTTAGATGATGACGCTCAAATATATATCAGGAATGCCGTACTTGAGATTCTACTGAGTTTCTATGCTTCCCCACTGTCGGATAACGAGTCAAAGGAACTTATTCTTCTGGTAATTTCTGAGCTCGTTATGAAGACTCGTTCTCTCATCCCCCACTATATCTCTCCAACTGTCTATCTAACTATCGGCTTAGTGTTAATCTTCTAACCGGATGTAATTCCAGTCTTACTAAACTTTGATGTCGAGTTGCACTTATACTTGGATCTATCAGTTTAGCATATTTCAGAGTCTCCTACAGTTACAAACTGGAAAACAGTCTTATGGTAAACTAAACCACTTGTGACTTGACTTGTATGCGTTGCAGATAGTAAAGAAATCAATTAAATTGCACAAGATGGCTTGTTATCTGGTTGAACACTGTGGATTATTTTCATGGTTATCATCTTTACTGTCAAGTTTCAGTGAGACGCTCCTTGGAGGTGAAAAAAGGTTTCTCATGGCACAGTTGGTTGTGGTTGTAGAGGTATTCACTGTTTTCATTTAATTATCTTGTTTAGCTTTTAACATTGTCCTGATTTATATCTTTGTTTCTTGTTATCTGTTTCATTTTTGTGTTCATTAATATACGTCATGGGACTGACATTTGAGGAAAAAAAAGAAGTGGTGGGAGGGCAGGACGCAGTGAGGTGGGCTAAAATTTGGTATTTGAAAAAATTGACATTTGAGAATCTTGGGGCATCTTCTAGTATGGTAGTGGAGAGATTAATGAAATACTGGTATCCACTATCTAGTGGCAGCACAACCTTATAACATGAGAATATACAAGGGAACACTAGACAAGAAAACAAACTAAAAGCATACAGTCCAAGATATCCAAAAATTTCATGAAACATTTCCAAACTTTTGTTAACTAGAAAAAGAATTAGAAATTTAAAATAAAAGCCTCAACCTCCCAGTCTTAAACATAATTCACTAAGTATATTTTTTCTCAGTTTATTCTCACCTAAGAAGCACGGATACATAAAAATTTATCATGTATTGCGTACGATACGTATCCAAGCTTTGACATGCTTGAAAACGCTAAAGTACATGTTAGATACATGCTTTTAAAATTATTTTATATTTTTATTTATTTTGAATTTTAGAGAAAACGTGAATAAAGAAGATTTTAGATTAATTTAAACTCTTTTAAATTAATTTGGAAAATAAAGTTTTATTATTAGAAATAGATATTAAAAGTTATTATTGGAAATGGATAATGATGTATATACTTTAAATAAACTATTAAATAGAGTTTATGATTAATTTAAATTCTTTTAAATTAATTCGAAAAATAGAATTTTATTATTGGAAATAGATAATGTTATAAAAGTTATTATTGGAAAGTGTTAATGAGTTTTAGATTAATTTAAACTCATTTAAATTAATGAGTTTTAGATTAATTTAAACTCATTTACATTATGGAAATAGACATTATTGGAATATCACAGAATAATTATACGTTAATTATAGAGTTCTATTTTTTTAAAAAAAATAATAATGAAATTATGCTGAAGTTTATAATTTAATTTATGAAAAATACGCACACACCCACACACTCCCACACATATCTGATATCCTAATTTTATTTTTAAAAAACTATATCGGCGTATCCAAATTATGTATCTGTTATAGATTCTCACACATATAACACCTAATAGTAATGCTTTTCAATTTCATCAAGTTTTCTTAGTTTAAAATTTAAATCTCATTCTTGTGACCCCTTTAGCTTGATAAAGTTTTGGGATGTTGGTTGTGAAACTTCAAATGAGAAGGAAAATAACATTTGGTGTACATTGCCTTTATCCTTTTCTTTGTTTCTTTTCAGCCTTTATTCATTTTAGCTTTGCAGCATTCTAAATTGATATTATATATTTACAATCTATTTGAATGTCATCTTTCTTGTCCAAGAGGCTCCAACTTGTGTTAAAATTTGATTAAAGGTTGTATGTGCTGCTTTTCAAACATGGTTAGCCATCTCATCTCAACTGTAGGTGTGTTGTGTCACTGACTCTTATTATCTGTGTTTGGGTTTAGGTCGTCAATGATGTTATTTCATCCAGAAACATCAGCGAGTGGTTGCAAAGGCATGCCCTTGAACAGCTAATGGATTTTTCATCTCATCTTTACAAACTTTTAATTGGTGGGATGAAGTTGATGAGGGAAAATTTTCCATTGGTTAATTCAGTATTATGGATACTGTTTTCAACTATGAAGATATCACAAAAAAGGAAAATATACCAGCCTCATTTTACACTGTCACTTGATAGCTTTTTTCAAATTTGCCAGGCAGTGAATATGTGTAATACTGCATCTGCGGAGCATGCACTAAAAGTCATACTGATGAGCACACCTCCCATTGACATTTTCCATGTGGTATCTCTCTCTTTCATCTGCTTTTTCTTTCATTCTTTTTCTTTACATACATGCTCTGTCAATATTCTACTGTGAATTACAGCGTATCGTGAATATTAGATGACCATCTAGAATTTCAATAATATCTTTAACAATATATGTAGATTGATTTCTAGGTAATATACTGAATTTTCAGATATTATCGTTCTTGTTTATTTTCAAACAAAATTTTGATAATTTTCAATTCCTTATTCAATCCTTGATCTCATGATGGCCCATCTGATGGGATTTTTCTTTTGTGTTTCACAGAACCAAGGAAAGCTTTCAAGTTTTCTTACCTGGGCAATTTCTGTCGCCTTGAAGTCTGATTCTGGACAAATGTATGAACTCGGAGAATCCCATCTTCATCTCAGAGACATGTCAGAGGATGCACCGTCTGAGGAGTCTTTGACATCGAAACTTTTACGCTGGCTTGTTGCTTCCGTAATTCTTGGGAAGCTTTCTGGAAACCTTGACATCACAAGTTCCAAGCTTTCAAAGAGATCATATGAATCTCTGAATTCTTTGTTTGTGGCTTTTGGAAAAGGATGTTTAGGAAACTACAAAACTAGATTTGATTGTGAAGAGATATTAGCTGCTGCAATTTTTCATCTCCAACAGCTTCTTGGTGTGCATTGCAGAGTGCTCCCTTCTGTTATATCTGCACTCTCTCTCCTACTACTATCTGATGTCTCAGAATATGCAGGTATGCCACCTTAATTAATCGATTTCTTGTTACTTCATCTGAAAACTAAAAAGAGAAAATTTTCTTCTAATTGGATTTTTATTTTCTTATTGGTTTTAACTAGGTGAATACGTGTTTTCAAGTTTATGATTCCTTGGCAAATATACTTTCTCTAAGTTTTAATATTTCATGTTGCAGTTGAACCAGGATCAACTGTCAAGCTTGGTCAAAACACTTCTGTGGCATCGCTGTGGTCAAGGATCGGTTGCCCTGCAGAAGCAAATCCTTCTTGGAGATGGTAACTCTCTCTCTTTCTTTTGTCCTTTTGTTTTTGTTTTGTATTTAACTACACATGTATGTATGTACGAATATATGCTCCACACTCCCCGTAAAGTTATAATTAACTTGCTGTATCTTGTACAGGTCATTTTACCAGCCGTGGAAGGATCTTTCATTGGAACTGACTGATTTGCAGAAGATTGATGAACTTCACGCTTGCCAGACTCTTTTAGTGATAATCTCAAATGTGCTTGGGAAGAGATCCTTAGATTCACATGCCTTGTCATATCAGGATGATAAAATTTCTCGTGTATTTTTATGGGAAAGAAGTATTATTGAGACCGAATAATGTCTCAGGTAAATCTGTCATGAACATCAGATTCTCTTTTTGTTTAGCTTAAATGTTGGTTTTACCCATATACGATGTTCTTGTTTTATGAAATTATGCATAGAAAATTTCATTTGCATCAGGGTGTCTTTTTTGAAATTTATATATTGAAGTCCACCGGTGAGAAAAGGAGAACAAATGTTTTTTGTCAAACCGGTAAGGAAGAGACGTAAGTTGACATAAAGATTTAGATTTTATTGAGCCTAATGAAATAATAATGTCTAATAAAACATATGATGTCAATAGATCTTTTAAGTCAATCTCATATGGTGAGAAAAGCCGATTTTGATTGGAATTATTTGAAATAATAAAAAAATCACTCAAATGAAATAATAAAATATTTTAAATAACTGTTTAGGGATAAACAATAACCAAACCAAATCCAAATCCAAATCCAAATGAGAAACTCACATTTTGTAGCGTAGTCTTTTGGGCAAGAAATAGCAGGCGGCGTTTGCAATAATCATCATCATCTTCCCACTCCAGAGCTTCAAGCCATTGTGTTTCTGCTTTTACTTCAACCAATTTTGATGCACTGCTTGCATCCATAGGAAGTCTATTGACATGCGGACAATTCTGCACTTGTAACCTTTCCAGGCCTGCCCATTCCAAGATTTCTTTGCCATCGTATATATTTTCCAGCTTTGGGAGATCTTCCAGTACTAAATTCTCCAGCTGAGCGAGTATGTCAGCACATTCTTCTTTTCTTTCTTCATCTGATAGAGAGATGATACTCTCCATCTCATTGCAGCTGTCTATGTGCAGTTCTTTGAGCTCATTCAGACCTTTAACCATTTTAAGTGATAAAACACACTTCATTTTATGGCATTTCGAAATAATAAGCTTCTGTAGATTCTGGAACATGGTGGTGGTGGTGGGATATTAGAAACTGTAGTAGCTTCAGGACTCACCTCTGGTTCCTTATTTGAAACGATTTCTTCCCAGTGGTCACACTTCTGAATGGAAAGATGCTCCAATTTACTAAGCTTGTGAGCCAAAGTCTTAGAAAAGATGTTTCTCAGTTTCCCAAATTCCTTAACCTTCATTACTTCGAGTTCCCTCAGTTTTCTGAGTCCAGCTTGTTCTTCTTCAATCTCATTCTCTTCCAAGCAAAGCACTTCTTTCATCGAGTAACAGTACTCAACATTGAGCTCTTCCAAATTCCGTACTCTTGCATAAAAACTGCAGAAAAAAATACGATAAAGGCTACAGGCTCGGCGATGCAGAGTCATCAGTGCAGTAAAACCTCGTACTTCTATTGCTCCAATGTCTTCAAGATCTCTGGAACGCGTAAGAGTTAGGTCTTCTGTCTTTTCCAGCAACAACTTCACCCAGTCAGTGAGTGGGGTAGATATATTCTTCTAGTGCATGCTCCTTCTTGATGCTATTTCCCAGTAATCGTCATTGACCTGAATGCGGAATCTTTTAAGGTTTCCCCAAGGACTATCAAACTGTTTAGATAGAACTTCAGTATTGTTGAGATGTATGTAAAGAACAGTCAAGCGAGACAAAGATGCAACTTCTTTAAATGCAGCATTCTGTTGGTTTGTTGTTTCATCAAGCTCCCAATTACCAAAGCTGTTCCCATATATACAGTTCCTCTAGCTGATGGAACTTGGATATAACATTAGGTGGAATTCCTTCAAGGAAGATGTTGTTTGACAAATCTAAGAGCTTCAGATTTGTCCATTTCTGTAGTCCTTTTGGCAGCTGCCTCATGCTAGATCCTCTAAGGATGAGGATCACGAGTTCTTTAAATTCTTTATTCAAAGTTGCCTTTTCCAAGTGAGTGTTCTCTGCACGAAGTGCACGCAATTTTGATAAGCATGCAATAGACCCTGGCAGTGTTGAAACGTTGGTGTAACTCAAATCTAGAAAGTTGATTTCCCTCGTATGATCAAAGAAACTGGCTGGAATTTTATCAAAAGCATTATGTTGCAGGAACAAAGTGAGCAGTTGAGGGCATATAGGTTCATCTGGTAGCTTTTTAATGGCGCTGTCCATCAGTGACATCTTCTTGAATTCCTTCAAGTCACCCTTTCTTTGGACCCGCTTCAGACTTGAGATTGTTTCCTTCCCTTGATGCGAAGTATTTTACTACTATTCGTGTGTTATCATGAATTCTGGAAGTGCCTTCTACTTCTCTATACGACAGAATTTTACGTTCCCTGAGGTCTTCTATGACTGACTGCATCTTGTTCAAAACTTCCCCCATGGAGTCAACATCAGGAAATAACCTATCCACCAAGCCATGAATGACAAAATCCTCAATGGGGACACTGCGATAAGCAGGAAACAAACAACAGAATTGTAGGCAACCTCTGGCCACTGTCTGTAGCTCATTATAACCAATTGTTATACCTAAGAATTCTTCTTTTGGAATTTCCTCAATTTTAATGTCTTTTGATTCTTTGACAACTTCACTCAAGGCATCATCCCATACTAACAAGATTCTCATTCGATTCATTGGCAAGCTTACCCCGCAATGCTCCAGCAACAATTGCAATTGCATTGGGACGTCCTCCACAAGCTTTTACTATCACCTTGGATGCCTTGCACATAAGCATCAGTATCAGGAAGTCTTGCTATGTTCTTGAACAGCTTCACTCTGTCTTCAACACCGAGTTCTTCAATCTGCACAGTTTTATCAGACATTATATTGCAAATACTTTAACTTCTGCTCGTAACAATAACTTTACAACGCTTGCGCTCTTCACCATAAGGGATTCCTGATGCTGCCAGATTGATTTTCTTGCGGACGTCATCTAAGATTATAAGTACCTTCTTCGTCCTCTCCCTCAATCTTTTTGCCAAAGTAGCTCTTCTCTGAAGTTCATCTTCTTCTTCAATTTTAAATTTAAGAATCTCTGCAATTTTATCCTGAATTCTTCTCAAGTCAGAAGATTCAGCATCTATCACGTGAGCTTTATCATAAGGAGTTATGCTGCTGTCAACTTGTTTTACCAATTGTTCCATCAATGTTGATTTGCCGATTCCTCCAGAGCCTTGTACCCCAATGATGTTGACATTCCCATCCTTCAGGAGTTTCAGGATCGAATTTAATGCCCTGGATGAGCTTTCCAGTGGTACATAATCAGGAGTGGCCAAGTCTCCCAAATCTGCAGACTGTGTGAGATCCGATACACTGTCGAATCCTCCTGTAGTCATGAGCTCATCAATTTTAGTAGTGTTATCTTTGGCAAGTTTACTCAACTGATGACGGAAGCACCAATCTAGATGCCATGTATGGAAAAGACTTCTGTTTTTCTCAATTTTTTCTTCCAAAACCTCCTTTTCTATTTCAATCTTAATGGCTTCGGCAAGCCAATGCAGCACGACTTCTTTGATCTTCTCATTATCGTCTTTGGCTTTATCCACCAGGTTCAGAACATCTTTTTTCTGAGCTTCCAGTCGTCCTGCTCGTCTCCTGAAACCTTCCAGGTTATCATCATATTCTAACAGGTAACGGATCTGCTCCTCGATGCAGTTTCCTAAGAGGTCGGAAGTGCGTGATGCTGCAGGAATAACTATATTTGCTAGAATCCATTCCCAGCACATTTCTGATGAGGAAAGCCGGCATAGATTATTTTGAGAAAAATAAAAATAAAAATAAAAAATCCCATATTACAAAGAAATAACAAAGAACCAACAAGGAAAGCATGAAGAAAACAATGAAAATGTACCTGAGAAATGACAAGGATTCAGGAATGCAAGTAAAGAACTTCCTAGTTCCTTATATTGGCTTTTCAATGCTCTGCGGCTTCAGGTAGCAGAAACGACTCTTTCACCTTTTTCATCCTCCATAGTAGATATGTTACTGGCAGAACACACCATTAGCATTTGCAAAGACAAGAATTATTTCTTAACAAGCAAAATCTGTAAGTTTTTAAACTTCTGAAACAAGTATAATCATGAGATAAAAGTTTACTGAACCTTACCAACATTTGAAAAAGTTTATTCTGAGCAGTCCAAGCAAATTCCTGAGGAATGAAAAAAAAAGAGAGGTCATGTTGAGAAAAATCAGACATAAAGCATCGTGTTAAGGAGAATCTAAACAAGTTGTAGAAGAAATCAGAAAATGCAAACCTGGAAATTTATAATGTCAAAGATGAACTCTCAATGCATACAGATGATTCCTGGAAGGGTAAAACTTTACACAAGGGAGTAAGTGTAACACTTTCTTGCTGTGACCCTTCAGGAGTCAGGACTCTAATTGGTATTAACAATTAGCTAATAGCAACTGAATGAGCAATAAATTATAATATGTTTGGCAGTAGGTCTTTATTAATTAAGATTAGTTTGAAGATAAAGTTTTTTAAAATTCCATGTCATGGTGCCAACTACTACAACTTTGTCAGTTACTTGGGAGACTTTGGAGCTTCCTCCATAATAATCATCTTGTGGCAGCACAGTAAACGATTGATTATTTGATTCCTTTCCTTTTGCTTTCATAAACAGAGCTATCAGATAGGTCAGTTTCTACTTTTCAATTGGGTAGTTTCGCTTTTTTATAGTTGCAAATGGCAGACATGGTATTAATTTAATAAAATTTGCTCCACCTTCCCCATATCTTCACCAGCTTAGGACGTCCAATTCCTTATAATTAATTGCAAGTGGTAGCATATCATGCCGGATATGCATCTTTCCCACTTCTTATTTTTTTTATGCTTATAATGATTAGCATGGAGCTTTTCCCATGGCTTGAAAAATATTTCTGGTAAAATAACAGCCAACATTCACCAAGTAATTTTATTCTCTTTCAGGAAATATATTCATAAAGTTTGGGTTGGAAATTATTATTATTATTTATTTATTAATTTTTTTAGGATACGGCAGTAAGGTGATAACTCTAAATGAAATTCTTTGCCCTTTGATGTAACGACAGGTCGTTTAGTTACTATTACGTTGCAGCGCTATAGTATTGTTAGACTAAGATAACATGAAATAAATTATGTTGAGACTCAAATATGCTTATGAGATGATTTTGGGGATAATCGGTTAATTTCTCAAAGACCCGGGACGAGACTGTACCGTATTCATTTAACTGCCCATAGTATTTAGGGCGTAACTTTTTCATGCGATCTCCGATTTTTATGAATTTTATACCTTCGGAAAGCTGAGACCAAGACCTACAACTTTCACATTAAACATTTCCCAAATTTGGACCAGAAATGAGTCAAAAATGTAAGTTAAAATCTGGATGAATAGTAATTTCGGGTCTAAAAGGAGAAATTTCAAACTTTCTACTAAATTCTACACACTTCCACCCCTTTTAAAATATCTAAGGCACCCAAACACAAATTTATGAAGCAAAAGAAAGGTAGTAACGTGAGATGGAAAGAAGAAAAGAAAGAAGAAAGAAAAGAAAGAAGAGAGGAAAGAAGAAGGAAAGGAAGAGAGAAAGAAGGAGGATGAAGCCAAGATAATCATGGCAACCATTGGAGGCTTGGAGGGTGAAAGAATCAAGCATGGGAAAGGTAAGAAATCCTTACTTAAGATCTTGAAATTTGAATTTGATGTTGGTGATGATCATGCGTGAATGTGGATGATTGATGATGTATATTGGATTTGCAATTATGTAGAGTTAATTATGGATTGTGGGTTGCATTTTGGAAAACCTTAGAAGTCATTTAGTTTAGGGATTGTGGGTTTGGATGGTTATGTTGGGATTGGATATGCTTAGAAGTATTGATGGTGATGTTAAAGATGATATTGTGCTTTAAATAGGTTAAATAGTGACTTGAGTTAGGAACTTAATTTGGCAACTGGGGGCTGAGTTTTGCTATGTCTTAGACATGATAGTCTGTTATTGTAATGTTAAAATACATTCCAGATATGACTGGACCAAATGGGTTAAGTAGGACAGTGAATGAAGTTTTTGACAGTGAGTTTGGAGTTGCAGTGCCTTCTGTACAGGCCTTGGTTATTCGTCCATTAAATAAACTGTAGAGTTCTGATTGATGCATCGTAATTTTTTTCATGAACCATGTTAGAGATTGAGGTAATATTCTTTGTATTTCAATCTGATTATAATTACAATGCAACAGCCTTTATATAGGCATACAAGAATCAATAATAGGAAAAGAAATCCTAAATATGTAAGGAAATCCTAAATATGTACACTAATAATGGAAAAGGGAAATCTTCATAGAATAAGGAATTGTAATATGAATGAATATTATAGTTTCCTCTTTGATAATATTCTTAACACCCCCCTCAAACTCAAGCTGGTGGAAGAGAAGCAAGCTTGAGTTTGGAAACCAACTCGCGAAAGCGTCCTGGAAGCTGAGGTTTGGTAAACAGAGCAGCAGGTTGCTCTGCAGAAGGAATGTCGCAAAGTCGAACATTATTTTGACGGATATGATGACAAACAAAATGACAATCAGTTTCGATGTGTTTCGTGCGTTCATGATAGACATCATTATGCGCTATATAAATGGCACTTTTGTTGTCACAGTAAAGAGGGGTAGCATGGGATTGAGGAACACCCATGTCACTGAGAAGCCAGCGGAGCCAAATGATTTCTTGAGTAGCATCAGCAATCGCACGATATTCAGATTCAGTACTGGAGCGAGAAACCACCGATTGTTTTCTACTACGCCAAGAAATAAGGGAGTCGCCTAAGAATAGGCATAAACCAGTTGTAGATCGTCGATCAGTGGGATCGTCGGCCCAACTAGCATCAGAGTAGGCACGCAGCTCAAGAGATGAATCAGCGGAAAAATAAAGACCATGAAATAATGTTCCCTTGATGTAGCGGAGTAAATGAAGAACAACATCATAGTGAGCAGAGCGGGGGGCAGACATAAACTGACTAACAACATGAACCGCATAGGCAATATCAGGCCGAGTAACTGTTAAATAAACCAAGCTGCCAACAAGCTGACGGTAAAGAGTAACATCAGGAAGAGGGGTACCATCAGTAACATCAAGTTTAATTTGAGGATCCAGAGGGGTAGAAGTGGTCTTGCTATCAGTCAATCCCGCTCGAGCCAGTAAGTCAGAAGCGTACTTAGCCTGAGATAGATAATAGCCAGTCTGATCAGAGAGTACCTCAAGCCCAAGAAAGTAACTAAGATTACCAAGGTCTTTCATCTCAAAATGTTATTGAAGAGAGGTCTTAAGCTCAGAGATACCGTGCGAATCATCCCCTGTGATAATCATATCATCCACATAGAGAAGAATAAGAATAGAGCCATAATCATATCCCAAGTGTATGAACAGTGGTGCTGAATTTCTCAAACCATGCCCGAGGAGCTTGTTTAAGACCATATAATGCCCGACGAAGTTTACAAACCTTATTAGGAGGATGAGGGTAACCAGGTGGAGGTTTCATGTAAACCTCTTCAGATATGTCACCATTAAGAAAGACATTCTTGACATCCATTTGAAACAAAGTCCATTGTCGAGAGGCAGCTACAACAAGAAGACTGCGGACGGAAGTCAGACGGGCAACATGAACAAAAGTTTCTTCATAATCAATCCCATATTCCTGAGAAAATCCCTTGGCAACAAGACGAGCCTTATATCGTTCAAAAGAGCCATCAGATTTTGTCTTGATTTTGTATATCCATTTACACCCAATCGCAGATTTTGCCGGTGGAAGATCAACTAAGTCCCATGTATGAGCTTTTTCAAGAGCCTGCAATTCTTCAGTCATAGCTTGCTGCCAAATAGGGTTAGAACTAGCCTCAGAGTAAAAGTGAGGTTCATATTGAGTGAGAGTAGTAGAAAAACAATGAAAATCTTGAAGTTTGACAGGAATTTCTGTCACTCTAGTAGAACGACGAAGAGATGGAGGATTACTTGAAGAGGACACATGGGAGCTAGATGTAGCTGTGAGGGATCCGACAAGCGATGCAGACGGTGGGAGATCAACTATAGAGGGATCATTTGAGAGAGGTACATCAGAGTCTTCATCAGGAAATAAATTAAGAGTGCTATCTGTAAAGAGGATACGAGACGAAGAAGAGATATAGTGAAATTTGGAAACAGAGGAAAACATGTGGTTTTCCCAAAAGGTGACATGACGAGAAATACGAAGGCGATTGGAGATGGGATCCCAACATCTATACCCTTTGTGTTCAATGCCATAACCCAAGAAACAACATAGTCGAGCCCGAGGTTCTAATTTAGTGTGTTCATGAGGCTGAAGAAGAACGAAACAAACACAACCAAAGACTTTAAGAAGATTATAGTTGGGAGATGTACCATGTAATTTTTCATAAGGGGTTTGATTGGCTAGAACAGAAGACGGAAGGCGATTGATGGTGTAGACACTAATGAGGGCAGCTTCTCCCCAGAAACGTTCAGGACAAGAGGAAGAGATTAAAATAGCACGAATTGTATCTAAAATATGTCTGTGTTTGCGTTCGGCTCTCCCATTTTGTTAAGATGTACCGGGACAAGAGCGGTGACAAATAGTCCCATTTTGGTGAAGAAAGTGTAGAAAATCAGAGTCTTTATATTCCATGGCATTGTTCAGTGCAGAAAGTTTTAATGGGTCGATTGAATTGAGTCTTGACCATTTTCGCAAAGGTTTGATAAATGGAGGAAAGTTCAGAGCGATGCTGCATAAGATAGAGCCAAGTGTATCGGGAATAATCATCAATAAAAATCACAAAATACTTTGAACCGCCCATAGTAGGAGTAGGAGATAGACCCCAAATATCAGAATGGACCAAATCAAAAGGTGAAGAGGAAATCAAAGTACTATTACTGAAAGATAATTCAGTTTGTTTGCCCAACTGACAAGGCAAAAAATCAAAATCTTTATTAGAAATATGACCTAAATGACCACTAGATGCTAATAAACGTAATCGACTAAGAGCAGGATGGCCCAATCGAGAGTGCCACAGGCTGAGTGAGGTAGTGGGTGAGGTAGAAGCGGCAGAGTAACATGGAGAAAGGTTTTGAGGAAGATGAAGACTGATGAGCTCAAACAAACGACCTTTCTTACGGCCTATCCCAAGCGTCTGACCGGTCCGCGGATCCTGCACAGAGCAACCAAAAGCAGTAAATAAAACATTAAGACCAATGTCACATAATTTACCGACAGATAAAAGATTCAAAACGTTTGAGTATAAGAAATGTGTTAGAGACATAGAGATGGGGAAGAGAAATGTGACCCAGATGACTGTGGGTCATGAAAGAGCCATTAGCAGTTTGAATAGCTGGAAGATGGGATGGACTAGATGTATAGTAAAAGATACTTGAGTCGGAAGTCATGTGATTGTAACAAGCAGAATAGAAATACCAAGAGGCAGTGTGGACGCTGGATTTCGCCCGAGGTCCACAATCGAGAATTTGTAGTTGGGGGCGCTAGCGATCCTACAAAACAAAGGTAGAGTGAGCGGGAGTAGACTACCCACCGGTGTGGTGGGCGCCGGGGGCACTCCGACGCTCAAGTCAGTAGTGAAGACGAGCTGTAAATAATGGAAGAGCAAGGCTTGACGTACATTGACTTCTGTTGACTACCGTGAGGGCAGTGGGTCGGAGGTTCCGAGAGTTCTGGAGAGAATATGACTAAGCTGAGAGTTGTTAGAAGTTGAATATGATCGAGCTATGGATTGTCCAGCCCATTTTCTCGTAGACTTTCTTCTCTTATATACACACTCTCGGGAAACGTGTGTATTTATTACCTTTAATTACTCGTTCGTTGGATGTTGGAAACTGTCGAGTTATGTGAGATATTTATGAGTCTGGACGTTTCTTGATTTGGTATCTACTGCGTCCGTTGGCCCTCTTGATGACAATGAGCTTGGGCCCGTGAGGCTTCTTGGTCTGATATTGGTCGGTCTCGAGGTAAAATGTCGATTTTACCATTGGGCCCAAATTTGGCCCGTACAGTTTGTCCCCTACTCTCTAAGTCAAGGAGTCCTTGACTTGGAGAGTACTTGACGCGTGTGTCGCTTGAGGCCATAGTATGTAGGTGTACTCGAGCGTTGATGCTGCCAAACGAATATCAAGTTATGAGCTTGACTCTTCAAGAGCCATTGGGGAAGTATCCAGTCGATTGAACCAGATGATGGTCGGGATAATGAACTTGACTCTACCAGAGCCATTGGGGAAGTACCCAATCGATTGAACCAGATGAATGTCAGGATATAAGTCGTACGACATGTGTATGTCTACAACTTGACTGGATATGAGTCCGTGGGGGATGTCCCCGGTCGTCTGAACCAGATGAGGGTTCATGAGTTATTTCATTTGACAAGTCTATGAACTGAAGGAAGTCCATGTCTTCATTTGACTCGACAAGAGTCATCTGGGAATGTCACCGGTCAACTGAACCTGATGAGGTTCAGGATATAAGTCATACGACATGTGTATGTCTACAACTTGACTCTACATGAGTCCGTGGGGGATGTCCCCGGTCGACTGAACCAGATGAGGATTCAGAAGTTTATTTGACACGACACGAGTCCATGGGGGATGTCCCCGGTCGACTGAATCAGATGAGGATTCAGAAGTTTATTTGACTCGACACGAGTCCATGTGGGATGTCACCGGTCGACTGAATCAGATGAGGGTTCATGAGTTTATTTGACTCGACAAGAGTCCATGAGGGATGTCCCCGGTCGACTGAACCAGATGAGGGTTCATGAGTTTATTTGACTCGACAAGAGTTCATGTGGGATGTCACCGGTCAACTGAACCTGATGAGGTTCAGGATATAAGTCATACGACATGTGTATGTCTACAACTTGACTCTACATGAGTCCGTGGGGGATGTCCCCGGTCGACTGAACCAGATGAGGATTCATAAGTTTATTTGACTCGACAAGAGTTCATGTGGGATGTCCCCGTCGACTGAACCAGATGAGGGATCAGGAGTTTATTTGACTCGACAAGAGTCAATGGGGGATGTCCCCGGTCGACTGAACCAGATGAAGTTCAGGATATAAGTCATACGACATGTGTATGTCTACAACTTGACTCTACATGAGTCCGTGTGGGATGTCCCCGGTCGACTGAACCAGATGAGGGTTCATGAGTTTATTTGACTCGACAAGAATCCATAGGGGATGTCCCCGGTCGACTGAACCAGATGAGGTTCAGGATATAAGTCATACGACATGTGTATGTCTACAACTTGACTCTACATGAGTCCGTGGGGGATGTCCCCGGTCGACTGAACCAGATGAAGGTTAGGATAATCCTCATACTACGGGTCAAATGACCATGGGAGTCTTCAATGTCGTTTGGACCAAATGAAGGTCTATGAAAGTCTTCACTCTACAGACCTGACGACGGTCCAAGAGTCTTTCATTATCATACTACTAGACCCGATGAAGGTCTATGAAGGTTATCACCCATTCTCCTAATGAGGGTCCATGTGACTACGGTCGTATGGACCTGTCGAATGGATTTGATAAAAGTCCAAGAAGGTCATCACTTTTCACTATACTAGACCTGAAAAATGTCAATGAGGGTTCCCATTCCTCATTCTACAAGACCTGACAAAGGTCAATGTGGACATAATTCCTCATTCTACAGGACTTGTAGTCTGTGACCATGTCGCCTGAAGACCATGAGACTACGGTCGAATGAACCTGATGAAGGTCCATGAGGGTTATCATTCCTCATTCTACAAGACCTGACAAAGGTCAATGAGGACATAATTCCTCATTCTACAGGTTTGTAGTCTGAGACCATGTCGCCTGAAGACCATGAGACTACGGTCGAATGAACCTGATGAAGGTCCATGAGGGTTCTCATTCCTCATTCTACAAGACCTGACAAAGGTCAATGAGGACATAATTCCTCATTCTACAGGACTTGTAGTCTGAGACCATGTCGCCTGAAGACCATGAGACTACGGTCGAATGAACCTGATGAAGGTCCATGAGGGTTCTCATTCCTCATTCTACAAGACCTGACAAAGGTCAATTAGGACATAATTCCTCATTCTACAGGACTTGTAGTCTGAGACCATGTCGCCTGAAGACCATGAGACTACGGTCGAATGAACATGATGAAGGTCAATGAGGGTTCTCATTCCTCATTCTACAAGACCATATAAGTAGTGTCGAATGAGATCCTTAACAAGTACCAAACTTCACACGTGTAGTGTCGAATGAGATCCTTAACAAGTGCCAAGCTTTTCACGTGTAGTGTCGAATGGGACATCTTCCTCATGGTAAGTCTCCATACATGTAGTGTCGAGTGGGATATCCTTACCAAATCTGGATGTCGACTGGGATATTTTCACCCCATACATGTAGTGTCGAATGTGATATCCTAATACCAATTCTCCATTCATGTAGTGTCGAGTGGGATATCCTTACCACAACTGGTAATGTCGACTGGGATATTATCACCACATACATGTAGTGTCGAGTGGGATATCCTTACCAAATCTGGTAATGTCGACTGGGATATTATCACCACATACATGTAGTGTCGAGTGGGATACTCAACAAGTGCCAAGCCACATATTGTATTGTCGACTGAGACATCAATAACAATTACCAAACTATATGTTGTGATGTCGACTGGGACATCCATAACAATTATCAAACTATATGTTGTAATGTCGACTGGGACACCCATAACAAGTCCCAAATTATAAATTGTAATGTCAAACTATAAAAAGTGCAAGTCATACCTGATAATGTCGACTGGGATGTCCACGCCAAGTATATCTCTTCATCATATGAGGTGAATGGTAGGAAAAATGGTTCCACTGAAGGGACGCGCCTTGTTCCTGATGAGGGTCCATGAGACTATGGTCGAATGGAGTCTAGAGTCGATGGCAATCCATTCATGTAATGTGAAGAATATAATTATCTTCTCATGTCGCCTGAAAGAGACGACTATCTAACCATTTAGTATGGATTTGAAGGCAATCCATGCATGTCATATGGAGGAGATGAAAATCCTTTCAGTCGTCTGAATGTGTGGGTCCTTCAATGTCGTATGGAAATGATAACAATTCTTCTATATAGCCAGATGGCCATCCACCTTATCGTATGGAGAATATGATAATCTTTCCATGTAGTATGGAGTGGATGACATTACTAGAGAATCCTTCTTAGTCGGTTGGGTATGCTGGAAGAATATGAAGGTATTCTCATGTCGAATGGAAGAAGTATATCGATTGGGTCTGATGATTTTTATGTGGTCGATTGGAGCAAATGGATTTCTCCCTAAGTTGTAGTTTTGTGAAGGTCAATTTTTTCTGTAGTAATCAATGAATACTTGTTTGGGAAGCTATGATGTCCCAAGGCAACAATGGGTGGTCATCTAGCCTCTTTTTATGGACTAATTACATCAAGTATCACTTTATTGAAGTACATCGCTGGCATATCATTTGTAGGGTCGCTTGGGCGGATTTGAGGTTCTCTCATTGTGATGGTTGATGGAATTCTCTTTTTTCTTGTTTCTCTTATCCTCCTCCCATCTGATCTCAATTTGAGCCTGGGCCATGGCATGATCCATAGTGTAGCATCGAAATTTAGTGAGCTTTTTGTAGAGTCCGCTTTCTGAAAGTATCCATTTCTGAATGCTTCCACTGCAGTAGGCTGATAGAGATCTGAGATTGTTATTCTCTCTTTATTGAAACGAGCCACGTAGCTTCGCAATGACTCCCCTCTCCGTTGTTGGATGGCATTGAGGTCATTGGTGGTCTTCTCAAGTTTGCAAGAACTTGCAAAATGCTCCACAAATTTATCTGCTAGCTGTTGGTAAGACTCGATGGATCTGTATGGGAGATTGATGAACCAGGTGAGGGCAGGACCAGCCAATGTTTCTCCAAATCCTCTGCACATTCCAGCTTCCCATTTGCTTGGTGACAAGCCGGTTGATATCATCTTGTATTTGTAACGGACAACATGGTCGTCTGGGTCAGTTGATCCATCATACACCTTCATATCTGGAGGACTGAACTTCCTTGGTAGTTCGATGGAAGTGATGGTCTCCAAAAATGGAGTATATGAGATCGTGCCGGCTCGGCTTTTTCTCACTGGTAGTCTGGCACCAGGTAGGCTGGAGAGAATTGAATCTTTGAACTCCTGCATTTCCTTGCGCATGGTGGAGGCAACTTGCCGTGCTTGGTCGATTGAGGAGATATGTTGACTTCTTTCTTGACTTGGTGGATGGTTGTCTGATGGCGGATTGTCACTTGTCACATTGTTGAATGCCCCCAAGAGATTGGCGGGGATTGTGGGATTGCCGGGAAGGTCTGTAGTATCAGGTTTGTCGGGAGGTTGAAGAGATTTGCTCCAGTTGCTTCGGAGGGTTATATTGGAGATTCGCATGGCTGAATTTTCCTCCTCTAAGACTCGTAATCGTTCTTGTAGAGTGGCCAATTGAGAGGCCATATGGTCAAATGTTTGATCGCTGCTAGAAGCCATGTGTAGCTGTGTTGAAGGGATCGTAGACTGAGAGATCTTCGTCTGCTATGAATCGCTAAGTTCCCACAGACGGCGCCAAATTGTGGACGTTGGATTTCGCCCGAGGTCCACAATCGAGAATTTATAGTTGGGGGCGCTAGCGATCCTGCAAAACAAAGGTAGAGTGAGCGGGAGTAGACTACCCACCGGTGTGGTGGGCGCCGGGGGCACTCCGACGCTCAAGTCAGTAGTGAAGACGAGCTGTAAATAATGGAAGAGCAAGGCTTGACGTACATTGACTTCTGTTGACTACCGTGAGGGCAGTGGGTCGGAGGTTCCGAGAGTTCTGGAGAGAATATGACTAAGCTGAGAGTTGTTAGAAGTTGAATATGATTGAGCTATGAATTGTCCAGCCCCTTTTCTCGTAGACTTTCTTATCTTATATACACACTCTCGGGAAACGTGTGTATTTATTACCTTTAATTACTCGTTCGTTGGATGTTGGAAACTGTCGAGTTATGTGAGATATTTATGAGTCTGGACGTTTCTTGATTTGGTATCTACTGCGTCCGTTGGCCCTCTTGATGACAATGAGCTTGGGCCCGTGAGGCTTCTTGGTCTGATATTGGTCGGTCTCGAGGTAAAATGTCGATTTTACCCTTGGGCCCAAATTTGGCCCGTACAGGCAGTACCTGAGATAGTAGAGGAAGCATATATGTTACCAAATTGAGAGGCTATGGATTGAAGAAGGGAGGCAAGATCCTGAATAGGCTGAGAAGGCTGAGACTGTTCAGTGTCACCCTAATCATCAGAAGCTACAGCAGAAAGAGATGGACGACCCTTGAAGGAGGGAGCAGTGTGGCGAGTAGGACAGTCGCAGTCAAAATGGCCAGGACCCATCTTACAACATATTCTGCAACTGTGTGTTGGACATTTGAAGATCAAGTGTCCGGGCAACTTGCAGTAAAAGCATGGTTTCATGGAGGAAGAACTGGAAGAGAGTGTGGCAAGAACTGTCTCTGTATGATGTATACGGCCAATAGAGTGACGAGTTTTTTCCGAAATAAGTGTATTAATGGCAGAGTCAAGAGTGGGTAGTGGAGTTTGATGAAGCAATGAGGCACGAGTGGGTTCAAACTTGGTGTCAAGTGCTATGAGAAACTGAATCAGTCTTTGGCGATCTCTGTAGGTGGTGAATTTGACAGCATCAACAGAATTGTCCCAATGGGGCTTAAAGAGAGCCAATTGATCCCAGAGAAACTGCATCCGAGAATGGAATTCAGTAATAGATTGGCCAGGTTCTTGACGCATTTGGTGGAGGCGACAAAACAACTAGTACTAATTAGATAAATCTGTGGCTGTATATCGGTGAGCAAGGAAATCCCAAAGAGATTTGGTTATGTGAAAACGACCGAATTGAAGACTTATGGTTGGGACAGAGGAGTTGCGAAACCAGGTAATGATCTTGTGGTTTTGAATTTCCCAATCTTCAATGCGATCAGCAAAATCAACTTCACTCTCAGTTTTATGTTGAACCGGTTCAGTAAGGGTACCGGTAATATAACACCAGAGTTTACGACCTTTGAGAAAGTTGCACATGGCTTGTGCTCAGAGAACATAATTGTGACCATCGAGGAATATTTGAATGGGTTGGGAGATGTCTGACTTGTCCATGGTGAAAAACAGCGGAAAAAAAATATCCTGAATGAGACAATCAGACAGAGTAACTGTAAGCAGTGGCCGGAGCCGAAAAATTAACATGACTGTGGGAACACAGAAATCTGGGGCGACGCATGCTGTCCCGGGCTCGCGGCCCGGTCGGGAGTACGGAGTAGCCACGGGGGACTAAATCGGAGAATGATGAAGTCGCCACCCGGTGTGAACCGGGAAAATGAGATTTAAGGCCATACTCACCCCTCGCAAGGGAAGACCTCAAACCGTTGGGTTCGGAATGGTCCCTTACTTATGCCATTTGTAATGAAAAGATTTACATAATAATTTAATCAGGCTTAAGTAAAACTTATTCCTAAGAATATCATGCTTCTATATTCATTGGTACAAAATAACACTCATACATACATTTCGCATATATCTCATATCTAATAACACATGTCTAACAAAATACCTCAAGGTAACAATGAACATACAACTTCATTCAGCATCTCATATTCATGAAAACACAAGGATGCATAATATCCGCACAAGCATACATGTGAGCATTCTTCCAAGTGATACGTGGAATTGTATCCCAAGTACAGACCGCATTACCGTCCATTCGGAATCGGCTACGGAATTTATGTCTGGGTTTCCATCCGATATATCACAAGAAATAATACTCCAAAGTCATCATGGCATAGGCATATGAATCGTAATGCGTTAACTCAAGACTAAGGCAAACGACGCCAACTAATGGAATAAACATGCTTTTCATTATTATGTGCACAAAGATAAGAATGACTATGTGTGGTTCCATAAAAATCACCTAAGAAACAATTATACGTGGCATGTGATGAATATGTCTCAGTTCAGTGTGTTCGCGTTCGTGTAGCGTTCGTAAACGCGTTCGAACGGAAATGAAACAGAATGCTCACGTTCGTTATGGCGTTTGTTAACGCGTTCGAACGGAAATGAAACAGAATGCTCACGTTCGTATGGCGTTTGTTAACGCGTTCGAACGGAAATGAAACAGAATGCTCACGTTTGTATGGCGTTTGTTAACGCGTTCGAACAGAAATGAGACCTGATGCATGATAAGGCAAAAATGCATGCGCGTTCGAGTTGCGTTCGTAAACGCGTTCGAACGGGAACAGACCTGATGCATGAAATGGGACGCAATACATAAACAACAAAAAATAAAGGGGGGCGCGGCGAAGTACTGCCGTAAAGGTGGCCTTTTGGGGGCTCTTGATCTCTCAAGAGAGGACCTTTAGACCAACATACTAAGCCCATGCGCGTCACATCACATCATGCATACAAACATAAAGACAATCATATTCAACTAAATATGTTCGATTGAACGTGTCTTGCATCCAACCGAACACACATCAACCGGCGCGGCAAAAGCATCGTGGTAAAGGGCTTTAAACCCCTCCCCATAGGGGATCTTTCATTCCACTTACTAAGCCCATGCGCTCGATTGAACCATGCATAAAAAGATAAAGACAATAATATCAAACTAAGTATGCCCGATTGAACGTATCTTGCATCCAACCGAACACACATCGACCGGCGCGACGAAGTAGTATCACAAAGGTGGTCTTTCAGGGCTCTTGATCTCTCAAAGAGAGGACCTTTAGACCAACATACTAAGCCCATGCGCTCGATTGAATCATGCATAAATAAACAACATACAGAGTTCAAGTGACGAAAAATAAACAAAAGCAACACAAAACAAAAGATGGTGCCGTTTACTCAAGCGGTACGTGGAGTTGTGTCCCAAGTACAGAGCGCACTACCGTCCATTCGGATTCGGCTACGGAATTTACGTCTGGGTTTCCATCCTATATACCACAAGAGACGACAATCTTTCATTCATCCAATACCCACAACACACATCATACACAAACAAGATTTAACAAACAAGTAAAATACAATCAAAATAAATAACAAAAATCAAATAAAGACGAGTGTGAAAAGTACCCTCAGGTCTAACCTTTTAAATCACCTCTCGGATGTACGGTACACGATCGTCGGAAGGGTGGATGCTCCGAAACTCTCCCGGTTCACTGGTTCACTGTTCTCGTTCGTTGTCTTACTGTTTTGAGTCGTCGTTCTCCGTCTTTTGCTATTGTTTCCTTGTGGTTTCGCTGCCGTTTCCTCTTTATCTTTTGCTTACTGTTTTTGGGTGTGTTCTTCCTGTAATTTTTATGTGTGTTGTGTATGAGCTAGGGACTAGGGTTGAGAAGGTTGGTGAATGGTTCTTTTTATATGCAAAGGGTTAGGCTTGACAAGGAAAGGGATTTGGCTAATTAAAGAGGGATTTGATTTGGTGTTGGACAAGGAAAGCAAGGGATTTGATTTGGTTTGGTTTAGGAATACAATATTTTAGATTGGTAATTATCTTATTAGATTAGGAAGTCAAATATATGATTGGCTTTAATTGGTTAGGATAGATTTTAATTAGGTATATCTTCTTTTTAGTTTTAGTATATAATATATTCAAATTAGGCATGATTTTAGTTAAGTTTGGTAAATGCTTTATTTAATTGGTAAATGGTTTAAATATTTTATTTAATGTTTAATGTTTAAATTAATATTTATTTATTTAATTTGGGATGTGTTTTATGGGCTTTGGGGGGCTAATTGGGCTGGATGTGAGGCTAGCAGCAAAACCAGAATTACCGACACCGTTCGAACGCTTCCTCGAACGCGGCACACGAACGCCCGCAATCCGTTTGACGTTCGAACGTAAACACGAACGCAGCACTAACGAAAACAATGAACCTTATTTATTCTGAATTTCCCCTTCCGATGTCCGTTTCCCGTGACCTCCGTGACTTAAAAGGTAGTGTCTCCAAAATGAGACTCATCATAGGGACTTATGTGTAAAAATGCAGTGCCTACAAGGACCCAGAGAAAAATTCGTCTGATACCATGTTAGAGATTGAGGTAAATATTTTTTGTATTTCAATCTGATTATAATTAAAATGCAACAGCCTTTATATAGGCATACAAGAATCAATAATAGGAAAAGAAATCCTAAATATGTAAGGAAATCCTAAATATGTACACTAATAATGGAAAAGGGAAATCTTCCTAGAATAAGGAATTTTAATAGGAATGAATATTATAGTTTCCTCTTTGATAATATTCTTAACAAACCAAACATATTACGGACCAACATATTCAAAAATCAGAATTTTTGGACTTAAATATGAATTTAGGCCAAATTTTACAAGTTGAATGTTTTGCAGATGTTTTAGTTTATGTCATATCTGAACATCCTGCGAAAATATGCTTATAAGTGAGTTCTGTAGATCGAAATCAAGTTTCGTAAAATTCGGGGTACTCTAGACACATAAAGGAGTAATATATCCAAAATTTAGAATTTTTGGACTTAAGACGAGATCAGAACGAATTTTTGAAGTCGGGCGACCTGCTGCCCCAGTGCCCAATTTTTCTGTTGGACAGCCCCTGAATTTCGGTCTATAAGTTGAGTTTCTGAAGTCGGAATCGAGATCCATAAAAATCAACATACACTATACATATTAAAGACCATTATATTAAATTTTCAGCCTTAGATTCATTCCCAATTAATTCTGGCGAAATTTCAAAATAGGTCTACAAACTGTAAATTTCTGGCCGTTAGAATAAATTAAGTTTCCGCTACCGCACTTGCGTAACTCCAAACCTAAGTCCGTAAAATTCATAGATATCATCAATATTCAACAAGATTGTGTGTCCATGCATTGTATATTCTTTTATGTCATATGAAGATGTTTCGAGTTATGCAAACTAACGATCGTATTGACCTTAGATTGATGTCAGGATATTAAAAGGTAGCTCACGCCGTGAATCGCTCTCGATTTACCATAGCACTATGAGTGTATCTCTTTTCTTTAACTAATTTTATTTACTAAGTTTTTGATATCAGACATTCTTTTATGCCTTAGGGCGTTATATTTCTTTTATCATTGAACTTATGTTTTAAAGTTATGTTTTAGACAAAAAGTTTTAAAGCATGAGTTTATGATTTTTTGGGATATGAGGGAAAAACTCATCCCAGTATGTAACTTGAGATCCAATTTGGAATTGACGGATATAGTGACATGTGCACATGTGGAGAACTGAGAGGACGCTCTCAGATCCTCGAGCCGGTCTAGGGGTTGACGATACGTAACGCCCATAGACCCCAATTTGAGAGCTTGGGTGGTAGCATAGATCTGCACCCCCAGCTCTAGTTTGTGGCTTGGGGGACGGCGATACGTAATGCCCCAAGACCACCAGTTTCTAAAATAGTAGTGGCATGCTTTGGGGGACGGCAATACGTAACTCCCCAGAGTCATGGATTTGCATTGCTGGCTCCAGTTAGGCGTATGGGGGGACGCGATATGTAACGCCTCATACGTCCAGTTTTTCAGACAGAGATACAGATTTCAGAAAAAAAGTTTTCAATTTTCAGTTACAGTTTTCAAAAGAGATTTAGAAAAGAGAGTTTTCAGATCCAACAGTTTTATAAGAAATTCAGAATTTTAAAGCGTCAAACCAGTTTTCTTATAAAGCTATTTTATGAGTTTTCAGTTTTAAAAACCAAATGTTTTTTTTTTACAACAGTTTTCCATTTTCAGTCCACTCACTTAGATCGTATAGCGATCTAACCCTCACTCCAGTTTCTGTATCTTGCAGGTTTCTCGGAGGACGAGCTCGGGAGGATGGATACTGATGCAGTCGCTAGGGATGGAGTCCACCAGCGCAGAGTTAAATAACATGAGAGTCCCGAAAGAGTCGAAGTAAAGTGGTATGCATTCATTAGTGTCATATAAGTCATTATGAGTGTCTGTAATGCTTTTAAAGAAAAGTAGCTTTGAGTATACAGTTATAAGTAATAAAAGTATTTTATATTAATAAGTAGGGTTATGGTTCCCATGCATGACATTACATTTGAATAAGCTTAAAATACAGTCAGGAAGTCAGATGCCTATGGGGTTAGTACTGCTATCCCCTGCCGGTAACATCACCCAGATCAGGGATGTTACATTTTAATTTTTCTTTATGCGGGTGAAGCATATATTTTATATATTGATATGTAAATGATTTAGATATTGTCGGTTTTTATAGTTTAAATGAAAGAATGATTTACTTACACATAAAATTTATGTTAGAACAATTTACACAAATAAGAAAGATATTACCGTTCACCGGGAATATAAAATTGAATTTGGCTTGAGTCCCGGACTAGGCGCTCTCTTTAAGACGTTTCGCGGCTCTGCCCAGAATTTGTGCTAGCAATATGTCAGCCCCGCCGTCCACAGGATAAAGCAATCCCAGAAAAACACTGTCTCAATCAATTTATAGTTTAAATGAAATAATTGATTTACTTACCACATAATATTTATGCCTAATTCGTTAACTATCTCCCAGTTCTCAAATAGTATTTCTAATTCCACTGTGTAAGAGTTCCTGAAGCACGGTAAATAATAATAAAAAAAAATGAAATAAAAAACTGATAAAATAATTCAAAATAAAAAAAAAAAATAATAGACCTAAAATACAAAAAACAAATTGACTAGGTTTTATGGCAGGTACTATTTAGGTTTTTTATTTTAATATGAGATTATATTTTTTTATATTGTAATAGATTTTTTATTTTATTTTATAATTTAATAATAAAATATTAATGTACAAATTATGTGTCATATATATTTTTTATTTCAATAGAAAATTATACTATATATTCTTATTATAATAGGTTTAAAAAAATTAATTGTAGAGGTTAGGTGTCATATGACGAGATGAGAAAACTTAAAAAATATTTTAACATATATACCACACACATAGAGGCCCGGCTCAGACACAGATGACGCAAACATTTTATCATCTGCATAATAATAAGACAACATTGCTTTATTGATAAAAAATATTTTATTTTATTGTTATGCGGACGATATAAACGTCTGCATGGCCCGTAACTGAGAATTCTCAATATATATATATATTATATATATATATATATATATTACTGGATAATCTGTGATATTTTTCAAAAAATTAATCGGATAGTATAATATATTTTATGATTATATTTAATAGATTTATTAATTTAATTTTATAATTTAATAATATTTTTCTAATTGTATATGATAGTATAATATATTTTCTAAAATAATACAGTTCTTTAAAAATTATAATATGTATTTTTATTATAATAAGTTTTTTATTTCATACAAAATTAATTGTAACGACATTTTAATTTTATAATTTATAATAAGAAATTAATTGTAGAAGTTAATTGTACCGATTAAGTGTCACATATGTTTTATTTTATTTTAATGAGAGATTATAATGTGTGTCTTATTGTAATATGTTTCATTATTTTAATTTTATAATTTATAATAATAAATTAAAAATATTAATTAAATTAGTTAAATTAATATGTTTCTTACTTAATAGTAGTTATATTTTTATATTGTAATAGATTTCTTAATTTTATAATTTTTATTTTTTAATTTTATAATAAAAAATAATTATAGAGTTATTTTAATTTTATAATTTAATAATAAAAAATAATTGGAGAGATATTTTAATTTTATAATTAATAATAAAAAATGAATTGTCGAGATTATGTTAATGGTAGATAATTTAATAATTTTTTTTTTATTTTAAAAGATAGTTTAATCTGTTTTCTTGGTATAATAGAATCTTATAAATTATATATGTATTTTTATTGTAATATGTATTTTTATTTAATAGATTTATTAATTTACTTTTATAATTTTAATATGAGGTTGTATATGTCATATTAGTTTTATATGTCGAGATATTATGTTAATGGTAGAGATTATAATAATTTTTTTTTCCAGTTGTTAGTTTGGTATCTTATTCTTAAAATAGCACAAAATCTACAATATGATGGAGGTGTCACGTCATCCATGTAGTAATCCGATAATCCATTGCAACGAGTGTTAAAATATTAAAAATAAATAAAATGATGAATATAAAACTATACATATCATTTACTAATTTGTTGGTGATACCATATCATTCGTACCTCCGTTGCACCAGAGAATTACTCATTTTCCTGAACTAAGTCTTTGTTTTCTTTAGAATTTATTAAGATGCTTCTTCAATCTTCTTCTTCTTCTTCTGTTTTTTTTTGTTTTTTTTGTTTCCGTTGTTAGTTTGGTATCATATTCTTAAAATAGCACAAAATCTAAGACTTTTATTTTTATTTTTAAAAACGAGGATGGAGACTATATATTGGCCTGTGTTCTGCGCCATCACTGCACCTGCTACAAATTTCAAGCAATTCCTGCCATCCTGTATTCCCACAAATCTCACATATTTTTACCTATTTCAGAAAGAATAAGTCCTCAGCAGGTGTTAATTGATTCACCAGGTAATACAACTAATTATACGAGTGAATAATGTTTGCCAACTTGCTTGTTCTTCGTTTCGTTCTCAGTGCTCTTGATCTAGATCTTTCCTCTAGTCATGTTCATGAAAGAAGTATTCCCTTAGATTTCAGTAGGGTTGTCTTGTGTGGTTTTTTAGTTATGTTATGAAGAAGAAAAAAGATATGGAAAAGAGTGCATTCGAATGCTTAAATTAGAAATGGCATTGTCATAATTAATGGTGAAAGATGAAAGTTGATGGAGACCATTATATATATTAATTAGTGCTTCCCCGTTAAGGTACTATCATTAATTTCTCGCAACAGCTGAGGGGAAAGGGCATTAATAAGAACATCTTTTTCCAAACATGCATACACCAAATAGATCAATTAATCCCATCTTTTTCACTTCATTTTCCCCTGAAAATTAAAAACAAAGACAAGTCATATATATATATATATATAGGGTAGCCTGATTTTAAACATTGTTTGTGATCTACTTATTTTCTAATTGTGTGTATGTGTGTTCGTGTTGCACTCCAATTAAGTATACTCGGGCGAGAGCAAGTACTAAGATGGGCTATCTCTTATAATTGCACTCCAATTAACTTTCATCTTTCACCATTAATTATGACAATGCCATTCTAATTTAAGCATATCTTTTTTTATTGGACCATGAAAGCGAAAGACAAAAGCTAAAACAATGATTTTTTGAGAAGGGAGGGGAGAGGAAACACTTATTATTTCCACTTCACATGGTAGCACGAGAAAGTTAAGTAACTAATGCCTTTGACGTTAGGTCGTTTTCAGCCAAAATGAAAAGCATAATTTTTCTTTCTCAATCTAACAACTCATAATGTACTTCTTTTTCTTATATGAAAAACAATGTAATCATGTGAGTATTGGGTAACAGACAGAGGATTACACCAAGACATATTTCATGCCATATAAGATTAAAATCAAATTGATCAAAGACACCTAAACACAAACTAATTAGAAGACTGAATTAATTTCTCTCTGAAAGCACAATAAGCTTCAAAAGCTGTAAATTCAGTAAAATGAACTTGGAATAAATTTTTTAAAACTTGGTAATTAATAATTTAGAGGGATTCTAACCTAAAATTAATTGATATCTATATATATATATATTTACGTGGATTTTAAAACTCAACACATTCTCTTATTTGTGGTATTAACAGATGGACGAATCATTGAATTAACATAAATACACATGCTCTAATACTATGTTGAAATTGAAATTTCAATCTAAAGTTAACAATCTTACATTTTGGATTGCAAGATTTTACCAATTTTTATAGATGACCATGAACTGGCTTTGACCCTATCTTTTTCAATACTACATTGAAAAAGAAGCACGTTCCCTAGGGAAGCTGTAGGTTTTACTTACTCCGCTTAGTCCCATGTCGAGTGGTTTGGAGATGAGGTTTTCTAATGTTTCCAATATATTTGGAGATGAGGTTTTCTAATGTTTCCAATATATATAATTCGATGATAAATATGAAGCATTTCTCTTTTGGGAAAATATTACTGCAGAAAAATACCTTATCAATAATATAGTAATATTATTGTAGCAGAAGCCAGAAGCCAGAAGCCAGTCAATTAAGCAGGTAGTAATGGGAAGCAGACTTACGTTTGATTGTTAAGAGCTTTACATTTGATTGACAGACTTGAAGGGAAAAAGAAGATGCAAAAAAGATTAAGAAAGTGGGGGGGGGGGGGGGGGGGTTCTATATATATTGGAAAAGTGAGATAGAAAGTAGGGTTGTTGTGTAACCAAAAACTGAAAGCAATAATAATAATAACAATTAATATTCAAGTCTCAGCAGTTCTTCTGACACATAAAATATGGCATATATGTACTGAGGCTCTCTTTAGCTCTTGGTGTTTCTTGTTCTATCATTTTTTGTGCTTATTGCTAAAGTGTCACATGTGACATTTCGGACATCGCAATGTCTGATTATGTGACCGCTTTCAACTAGCAAGTCAGTCAATGAAATATCTACATGATGCTCTAGTGGTGATTTATGAAAGTTAACATATATAATATATATTGACATAGTAAAATATCAACATAAAAGAAAGTAAATCCTAAACCTTGCAAATTGTTATTTCACTCCGTCTTAGTTGGTGCATTCTGATTAGTTCCATGACTGTGAGCTAGTAAAAGAATTTAACTGAGAGACAGAAAGAGAGAGTAAAATTTGTAGAAAATGAGCAGGTGGTGTATTTAATTTAATATATATATATATATATATATATATATATATATATATTAATTTGTTTATATAGGTAGAGGTTATGTGTTCGTATCAACTCATGTCCAGCTCAAGGAGAACCTATGAGGTCACACACATTAGCCGATGGTTGAAGAATTAATTAAATTATTTCGATAATAGATCAGAAGATAATTTAATTACTTTATCGATAAAGTGTAAAATATTTCCCGATGTTGATGCTCTAGCACCTGTTTATTCGGGAAATATCGCAATGCTTTAACTAATATCACAAACATGATTTGAACTAATTCTTTGTTTTCTTTAGAATTTGTTAAGATGCTTTCTTCAATTTTCTTATTATTTATTTTTTTTTTCCAGTTGTTAGTTTGGTATCTTATTCTTTCCTTGAACCAATATATTTTCCTTTACTTACAAGTAATGTTTAAATGCTTATCCCCTCTCTCTTAACTTCCTTTTCTTTTACATGAATGATATTTTTCAATTCTACCAAAAGCTGTAAGTTTCTTGGCTACTATATACACAATTGTCTTTAAATTTCGCTCACAAGCAAGAAGATAATGAAGTCGGTGATTATTTTGAGGAGCTGCAGGTAATTTTTATCTTATTAATTAGTATATGAATTATCTATAAAAATATCATTTAGCAATATAATCGTGAGTAGAAAGAAGCACAATTGAGCTTAATTGTTGTTGTTTGCTGAACACATGAACCTGTAGCAACTTTGTTAATTTAATTTCTAATGTACTTTGATTTCCCTAATTCTGTTATTTAGAGAAATTGGTTTGAAATGAGATTATTTTTTGAATCTCTTTGATTTCAATTTTGGATTGGAAAAACTGAAATTGGAAGAAAAAAAATATATAAATATAATAAGCAAGATTATAGGACATTAGCAAGCATCTTGTTCTTTTCTTCAACTACATATATAGCATTAATTTGTTGAGATACTTTCTTTATTTCTCTCAATTTTTCTTTTCTTAAACCGAGATATTTGTCTTGACTTACAAGTAATGTTTATATGCTCATTCCCCTTTTTTTTTACTTGCATGATAATTAATTTTCAATTCTATCAAATGCGTCCATTATTTACCAAATAACCAGTTTGAATGAAATTTCAATATTATTTATTTTTCTTTCAGTTTGATTATGATGCTTTAAATCACAATAAAATATCATTGGAATAGTGAAGTCTGTTATTACTCTGAGAAACAACAGGTATTTTATTATCTGAATTATCCATAAAATAATTGATCTTATATTTTATAAATGTTTGATTATGATGCTTTAAATCACAATAAAATATCATTGGAATAGTGAAGTCTGTTATTATCTGAGAAACAACAGGTATTTTATTATCTGAATTATCCATAAAATAATTGATCTTATATTTTATAAATGTTTGATCCACTTGATGTTTGTGATTGATTCTTATTTACAATTACATTAACAATATTTAGTAATATAATTTAGTGTATAAGCACATTCTCACTCTATTTTTTCAATCTGCTTCCTCTAATACTCTCAACTTTACTATATAAGTATTTATCTGTTAAGTGTTTTTTTTTTTCCTTTTTTTTTTTAAGGCATGGATGATAATAATTAGGGGTGGATAAAAAAAACTAAAACTGAAAAAAATCAAAATAAATTGAAAAAATTGACCGCTGTGATAATTTTTAATTTAAAAAATAATCGTTACACGCGCTACAGTGTGCGCGCGCATTGTAGCCCAGGTCTACCTTAATTTTTTTTTTTTTTGGGTTTTCGCGCGCCCAGGTCTACCTTAATTTTTTTTTTTTGGGTTTTCATTTTACATTTCCTTCAGCTCACTTTCCAGTGAGTTGAAGGAATTATGGTCTTTTACCATAATTATTTCCGGTCTTTCCTAAATACTTCAAAAACACCCAAAATTAATTTTTATTTCAAAACCAACATTAACACATGTTATAGAATAAAAATCAAGTTTTTAAAATTAATTGTAGAAGTTAATTGTACCGATTAAGTGTCACACATGCTATAAATTCTATCTTAGTGGTGGAATCAGTTATTGAGCCTTGCTTTGAACATCGCCAACTAACAGTACCACCGTTAAGGGTAAATATGTATCATGATGTAGATTTTCTATCATCTGGATCTCCCTGGAAGTCAGAGTCTGTATAACCTTTAACTTGTGGCTCATTTTCTCCATATATTAGAAACTTATCATTGGTGCCTTTTGTTGGGGTTGGTGCTCACAGCGCCAATTCCCGGTTGTATTTCTTTATGAATACTTCTGTAAAACATTATTATTTTGAATAATATATGCAATTTCTATAATATAATATATCTTTTAATATGGTAAAGACGTAATGACCTTAGAATGACTAGTCATGGTACAGTTGCAAAAGTGTCGCAACTGACATTGAGTTGTATCATGACGTTGTCATTCTCAGACTGTTCCTGGTCAAGGTTTACACTACTTGGTCAGTATAGTAAACCTGTTGAGACCGGTACATGTCGTATACTGGAATATATGATTCCAATGGTTTCTCAATGAACCATAAGTCTTGGAGACTAGTATAAACGTGTATGTGTTTATAGCGGATAAACACTGAACGACTCACCGAAGATTCTTAATGGATGGTACACCAACGTCAATAAGAATCTTGTCGGGTTGAGTAGCACTTGTGATTCTTAGACTTGAGATGCCACTGTGGGCACATGAGACATCTTCTACACTTAGATGGCAGTCACATCACCGATCTATTAAGATCAGACCTCCGCCTGTTCGTTGGGTGTAGATAGATCCTCAGGGTTTCCTGTGCGTATCAAGATAGGATCCGTCAGTTCTGTGTATCAGAGCATAGGTAGTCCATATGATTAGCAATCAGATAAAATCCATGGGCCCGTGGTACAATTTAGAAGTTAGTTCTAAATGTTCTTTTTGAGATTGCTAATAGAATAGTCGACTGGATAATCCCTATAGAGATTTGACGTTTACATCTATATCTCTGGGATTTATCCGGATACCTGTGACGGAGGAATTATACATTTGCCATGACCTCGACCTGTATGATTCAGCTAGTTTATCCGTGATCGTCATAATTTACGGGTGGATAAATTATGGACACGAAATTGGATTTCGTGACGGATATGCCTGAATCTAGAGAGTCTCAATAATGAAATATACTCGTAGAGCACTAGGGCAATAATTATAAATAATATTGATTATTTATAAAGTCGTTTAAAGGTTAAACGCAAAATACATGTGAAAGGACCCGATAGTCATTTCCTTAATTTTTGTGTATTTGCATTTAATACTTGATTAATTCAAATACACATGAATTAATTGTCAAATTGAGATATTTGATTAATATCATAATCATAAATATGTATTTAATATTTAATGTAAATATAATACATATATTTAATATATTTATATTTAATTAATTAATTAATTATTTAATTGTTAAACGATTAAATTAATTAAAATATAAATATCTTAGGGTTTAGATATTTGTTTTAATGACTAAGTTGCCAATGTTGACTAAGTTGAATATATCATTAAAGTGTAATGATCATTATTTAACAAGTTGGCAAGTTGATATTTAATAAAGCAAAAATCAAATATTTGGATATTTGGTATATACCAAATTCGGCCAAGGCCTTATGTGTAGGTATATATTGCTTTGTTTTCTTTTAGGGTTTCATAACCTTGAAACACTTATCAAATACTCCATTAAAGGAAAAACAAAGAAGCTTGAAGAAAAGAAAAGAAAAACAAGAAAAAGCTTGGATTTTAGTAAGTTTTTCTAACTTACTATTAGAGAGGAAAATGATCCTTGAGTTCTAGGCTTCATGCTATGAGTTTCTTTTGTTTTTCTATTCTTTGTTCTTTGTATTTTTGGTGGATGAAAGATTTGAAAAGTGTTGAGCATGTATTGAGTTCAATAGAATGTTTATAAAGTGTTTACTAGCATTCTTTTGTAAGTTTGAGAAACTTGTTACAAATCTAGAGTTGTTGACCCACTCTTAAATGACCTAGATTTGATCTATAGTTATTTCATTGTGTTGAGACTTGATTTGGATGGAAGAAACATGATTGAAGTAATTGATTTAACCAATTTGGTCTAATTTGTCCAATTTGAAGAAATTGAAAAATTAGGGTTTAAGACCACTTCCAAATTTGGGGCTTTTCATTTATATGGTGTATTTGGATGTGTATATGATGCATGTAAAATATTGGGTTGATTGGATTTTTCCTTGATGTGTTTTGAACCATGAAAGTGCAAAATACACAAACCTCCCCCTTTAGGAGGCTCTCGGCCAAGGAAGCAAAAATTGGGATTTTTGTTGCTTTTGGTGTTTTGACATTTGGGACATGTTAAATTCATCTTAGAAATGATTTAGAATCATCCAAAATTGATTTGAACAATTTCGGACTAAAATGAACAAAATGCCAAGTGTGAGGGCAATTCGGTAAATTCACATAAATTTGATTTATTGAATTTTATTTCATAATTTTATTATTGGGTAATTAAATAAATATGTTTATTTAATTAATCCGAGAAAAATTTTTGAAATCGGAAAATTTGATTTCCATCGTTTCCGCTGTGTTACCGGATTCTGCCCTCTAAAACCCCCTACACCTTTAAGATATATAGGTTATGTTTCATGGCTGTCCAATGATCATTACCTTGATCAGATTGATATCGGCTGGTTACACTGACGTCGAAACTGATGTCAGGTCTAGTACATAACATAGCATAGATTATGCTTCCAATACAAGAAACATATGACAAATTAGACATCCTAACTTTCTCTTCTTCAGTTTGAGGTGCCATTTTCTTCGAAAGATTAATTCCGTATCGAAAAGGTACATCTGTTGCCTTGAAGTTGGTAAAACTGTACCTTTCTAACATCTTGTCTACGTACGTCGATTGTGACAACCCTATAAACTTACTAACTTTATCTCGGTAGAGCCTTATACCTAGTATATAAGAAGCTTCACCCATATCTTTCATGGAGAAGTTCTTGTAAATGTAAGCTTTCACACTTTGCATCATCCCTATATCATTTCATATGATAAGGATGTCATCTACATACAAGACTAGGAAAACTATCATGCTCCCACTAACTTTTTTATAAACACATGGTTCTTCCTCATTCTTTATGAATCCAGATAATCTAATTATCTCATCAAAAGGACGATTCCAACTTCAGGATGTCTGTTTAAGTCCATAAATAGACTTTTGGAGCTTACAAACCAAGTTTGAAGTCTGACTGGATACGAAACCCTCTGGTTGTTCCATATAGATATCATCTTCAAGGAATCCATTTAGGAAAGCGGTTTTCACATCCATCTGACATATCTCATAGTCGTGATATGCAGCAATGGCTAAAAGAATCCTAATGGATTTTAGCATGGCTAATGGTGAAAAAGTTTCCTCATAATCAATTCCAGGATGTTGAGTGTAACCTTTTGCTACCGGTCGGGTATTAAAGATTTCCACCTTTACATCGGGCCCTCACTTCCTTTTGTAAACCCATTTACAACAAATAGGTTTAACTCCTTCAAGAAGTTCAACTAAATCCAAGACTTGATTAGCCCGCATTGAATCTATTTCGGATTTCATGGCTTCTTATCATTTTCCTGAATCGATATCCAATATCGCTTCCTTATACATAGTCGGATCTGTTTCCTCCAAGAGGAGACCATCAAGGCTCACATCAGATGTTAAAAATAATCTTTCATGAGGCCTTGATTTTCTATTCAACTTACGTAGAACTTATGACCTAGTTGGATCTATGGTTCCATCTCAGGTTCCTTAATGTTGGGATCAAACTCATCAAGTTTAAACTCTCTACAATTCCCACTTTCTCTCAAAATTTGCTTTTCAAGAAAAGTTGCAAAGCGAACAACAAATACATTTCGTTGTTCAAAATCAGAGAATTGATATCCCATGAAATTATCAGGATATCCAATGAACCTATATTTATACCCTTCATGTTCTAGTTTATCCCATTGTGTAATTCTAACGTATGCAAGACAACCCAAAATCTGTAAATGTTCAAGACTTGGATTTCTACCGAACCATATCTGATAGGGGGTCGTAGAAACAGCTTTCGATGGAACCTTATTAAGTATCTAGGCAGCAATAAGTAAAGCGTAACCCCAAAGGTAATAAGGAAGATCTGTATAGTTTATCATTGTTCGTACCATATCCAATAAAGTACGATTTCTACGCTCAGATATTCCATTATGTTGAGGTGTTCCTGGTGGGCTATATTGGGCGAGAATTTCATTCTCTCTTAAATAATTTCTGAATTCTTCACTTATGTATTCATCGTTTCGATCTGATTTAAGGCATTTGATGAATTTACTGGTTTTTTTCTACTTCGTTTCAGAATATTTTGAACTTGTCAAATGTTTCCGACTTATGTTTCATCAGATAGACATATCCATATCTAGATTTGTCATCTGTGAAAGTTACAAAGTATGTGGAACCATCATGAATGACATGATTTAATGGACCACACGCATCGACATTGCCAACTCTAAGCTGGATCTCCCCTTTATTTAGCCTTCTTTTAACCCTCATTTCCTGCAGGGAATTGAAAATATGAGTAGAACTGTCAGTGTCTAACATCCATCCACTATTTGCATATAAGGCTAATGAGATGTCAATAATTGGAAAATACAAAGCGTACATGAGGGTCCTGCTTTTCCTTTAAGCTCTGGACAGTCCTTCTTCCAGTATCCAGACATCTTGCATTGTAGACATTGATCATGAGCTACTTTCGATTTTGCGCATTTGCACTTCTAGGAGTTTTTCTTTGCAATCTTCTTCTTCCCCATCTTTATTTTCTTTGACTTCCCAGAAGTCATTGAAGAGCTAGCTCCACCATGGAGATATAGTGTGGGGTTTCCTTTCTTCAAATCTTGCTCTGCCGTGTGTAGCATGTTATGAAGTTCTCCGTATCTGGCTTGCATCGAATGAATATGGAAATTTAAAACAAAGCCAGAATAAGAACCAGACAAAGAAGACATAATCAAATTACGGCCCAATCGTTCATCAAACATAATTCCCTCTCGTTCCAGTTATCGAATCTAGTCGATCATGTTCAAAACATGAGTGCTGACAGCTCCTATCTCCTTGAGTTCAGCACAGAACAATTCCTTAGACCTTCGATAAAGTTGCATCTCTTGATTTGCCTCGAACAACTCCTTGAGTGTTCGCATAATGCTCCAAGCATCCGGTACTTCAATGTACTGTCTCAGCAAATCTGGAACCATCGATCCCAAGATGTAGGATTTCACTTTCAAGTTATCATCCTTCCATCTATCAAAAGTTTCTCGCTCTTCTAGAGTGGAGTTATGATCAATATCAACAGGCAGTGGACTGATAGTGACATAAGTCAACTTTTCATACTCCAAGACAAGACATATGTTCATTTTCCATTCGAAATAGTTATCAGCTCCTTTTAGCTTATTGGAATCCAAAAGTTTCATCAATGGATTAGTGGCAGCCATCTACAAGACAACATCTTTGATTAGTAGTGTAGACAAGGCCACAGAGGTGGGCGACGTTGTCCGGGCTCGCGGCCCGATCGGGAGTACGGAGTAGCCCGCGGGGGACTAAACCGGAGAAATAAAATGGAGTCGCCACCCAGTGTGAACTGGGAAATGATTTAAGGCCGCACTCACCCCTCGCAAGGGAAGACCTCAAACCGTTGGGTTTGGAATGGTCCCTTACGTATGCCAATTGTAATGAAAAGATTTATGCAATAGTATAAACTGGTCTTATGCAATACATGCAAGATAATGTAATCAACACACAAGATTTCACACCCATAAACGTAAATAAATAAAAATAGAAGACAAATGCATAATTCCATAGAAATATTAAACAAAGAAGTGCAAAAGATATAATAAATAATGACTATAAAAGCAGGTAATAATAAAAATGGGTAATTAGGTACATAATGCAAAAGAAATGATTAGAAAAAGCAAACATGCATGAAATGTGATGAAAAGAAATCTGTTCACTATATGTGTGTTCGTCCAGCATTCGAAAACGCGTTCGAACGGTAAATAGAAGGTACGTGTTTGTGTAGCGTTCGAAAATACGTTCGAACGAAAATGAGACAGAATGTGCACATTCGTATAGCGTTCGTAAACGCGTTCGAACGGTAAACATGATGCATGCATTCATGTAGCGTCCGGAAACACGTTCGAACGAGAATGAGATAGAATGTCCGCGTTCATATAGCGTTCAGAAACACATTCAAACGGGATAAAACCTTATACATGATAAAATAGAATGCATGCGCATTCGAGTAGCGTTCGTAAACGCGTTCGAACGGACTGAGGCAGAATACATACATTCGTGTAGCTTTCAGAAATGCGTTCAAACGAGATTACCAAAATGGTATCTAAAAATGAAACAAACACATGCGTGAATATTTCTCAAGCGGTACGTGGAATTATATCCCAAGTACAGACCGCACTACCGTTCATTCAAATTCGGCTACGGAATTTACGTCTGGGTTTCCATCCTATATACCGCAAGAGATAGCAAACATTCAAACATAAACATGGCATGAATGCGAAAATGAAAAATGCAAAACAACAACCAAAACAAAGATGAATAACGGAGTCGATAGAAAATGCGCGGTGAACTGTGGTAAAGGTAGTCTTTAGGCATTTCCCTCAAATAGAGGACCTTTGACCCACATGATTAGCCCATGCGCATCAAGTAGCAATGCATGAATAAACAAAGTAATGATATGCAAAGGGTAAATAACATAATGATGAAAGAGATGCGACCGCGACCGACATCTATATGAGACTTCGTATGCCCGGTTGAACGTATCTCATGCTTAATCAAACGTACTTCATCCGGCGCAGCAAAACATTGTGGTAAAGGTAGCCTTTATGCATTTCCCTCGAATAGAGGACCCTTACCCTACATGATTAGCCCATGCGCATCAAGATTATCAATGCATGAATAAACAAATAAATAATATGAGACCTCGTATGCCTGATTGAACACGTTCAATCAAACGTACTTCATCCGGCGTGGCAAAACATCGTGGTAAAGGTAGCCTTTAGGCATTTCCCTCGAATAGAGGACCTTTACCCCTCATGATTAGTCCATGCGCATCAAGATTACCAATGCATAAACAAAGAAACAATACATAGAAAATAAATAGCGGAACAATAAACACAAAATTAAATACCAAAATATAACACGTGCTTGAAAGTTTCTCAAGCGGTACGTGGAATTGTATCCCAAGTACAGACCGCACTACCGTCCATTCAGATTTGGCTACGAAATTTACGTCTGGGTTTCCATCCGATATACCGCAAGAGATAGCACGCAATCATCAACTCAACACAAATGAAACTATGCATAAAACATAACGATGCATGCGATTGATCAACAAAGAATGACTGAAAAGATAAATAATAAACTAATGAAATGCGAAATAATAAAAGAAAGATAAATGACTAAAAATAAATGCGGAATGATAAAGCAATGATAAATATAAATTAAATGTGAAATAATAAGAGCAATAACAAAATAAATGCGGAATATTAAAATAAAGATAAATGTGGGATAAAATAAATGATGAAAAATCAAAGAGAGATGTGACCAACAGTTTGGCCATTTTTAATATAGGACTTCGCATACCCGGTTGGACGTATTCCACGTCCAACCAAGCATGCCGTGTCCGGGATGACAAAATAAAATATTATAAAGGATGCCCTTAGGTCTTACCTTTTAAGTTGCTTAACGGGAGAGCGTTGGACGTCGCCGGAAGGGTTAATGTTTTCGTTGTTTTTCTGGTTCACTAGTTCGCTGTTTTGGGCTGCTATTTTCTTTGCTATTTTTCTACTGTTTTCTTCGCTGTTTTTGGGCAATTTTCTGAACTGTTTTGGGCAATTTTCCGAGCTATTTTGGGGATTTTTTTTTATTCGATTAAGGGGTTATTTTTCTTCACAGTTTGTGGCTTTGTTTGATGTTTTGTTGGTCGGTAATAAGGGTGTTGAACTGTGTGCTTGGCTTAGGTGTGTTTGTGGAGTGTGTGCGTGTGTGTAGCTAGGTTTATGTGTGTGTCTTCGTGAGTGTGTGTCAGCTGTGAGTATGTGCACTGCCAAATGTGTTTGATGTGTGTGAGTGGGTGCGTTCACGTGGCTTGTGTGTGGAGCCGTGAGTGTGTGCAAGATGTATGGCTATCGTGCATGGCTTTGGTTTGTTCGACTGATTGAGTGGTAGTGTGAGAAGGGGGTGTGTGTCTGTGTCAAGTATGTGTGTCACGGCTTTAGGGTTTGGCTTTGAGAGTGGTTTGCGTGAGTGGAACTTTGTGAATGGCGTGAGAGCTATTAGAGAGAGATGAATGAGCTAGGGCTTGTTTATTATTTTTTTGGTCAATTACCGTGAGGCTGAGAGATGATGAGGCTTAGGTTTTCTTTTTGTGTGAGGGAGAAGAGAGGCCTGGGAGACAGTGGCGAGAGGGTTAGAAGAGTCTAGGGTTCTGTTTGTTGTTTGTTTAAGAGAGGTGATGAGAGAGGGGATGGGGCGTGAGCTGATTAGGGTTTAGCTTTATTGTGTGCGTTTGAGATATGTGAGATAAAAAAGATGAAGGAAAGAGAGAATAGTTTTCTTCTTTTTATCGAGTGAAAAATGAAGGATTAGAGAGTCCAATGGGAAGGAGGGAGAGCATAGGGTTTGGATTATGTCTCTTTTTATAATGGTGAACTATGGTTTCTAGGTAAGGAAGGAAATCATGCAAATATGGGATGTGTTTAATTAAATTATTTAGGGAAAGAATTTTATAATTTTGGTGGGGATATATTTTTAATTTGGAAGGTGATTTATTTAGATTATGAAGGGGATTTGATTGGATTTGACATGTGTTTTAAATATGATTTAATTATTTTGGATTGGGCTTAGGCGAAATGAGCTTTGGATGGGTGCATGGGTTTTGGGCCAAGTGGATTTTCATGGGTTGCGAGGGTTTTGGGCCGAGGCTAATATTTTAAAAAAAGAGGTCAATCAAGCGAACCTGAGGCTAATTAGCGAGTTAAATTTGATGATGTATTTATTTCTTGAATTTTCCCTTCCGACGTCCGTTTCCCGCGACTTCCGCAACTTATCGGGTAGTGCCTACATACGAGGCTCATCATTGGGCTTTATGTAAAAATACAGTGTCTACAAGTAGCAGAACAATTTTCATTTCAAAAGTGATAACACTAATTGATTATGGAATTTTAAATCTATTAGTGTCCTCCCATTACTTTACGTAATTCTGTAATCTCCCTTAATAGAAAAATAGAAATTTGACTATCAAAATTTCATAGTAGGAAGTGGATCCCATGACATTTACTCCAGCCTCACACTAATAACGATATTGGCCTTTGTAAACTCATTAGATAGACCTCTAAGGTCAATCACTTCATGTGACTCTTGGTTTGGTCCTGAACCGTTTCATATCCTCATATTAATGACGATATTGGATTAAGACGCGTTCTAGGTGTATACTTGTCAATGTGCACTAATGAGCTTCGTATGTACATCCTCAAACTAATGATGATATTGGGTGACTACGTTAACTCATCACGCTACATCTAATTTTTTACCGGAGCGACCTAAGTTCCGAGCACTTATACCCTCACACTAATGACGATATTGGATATAAGTAGTAAGAACTCATTCATCTACGTATTGACAATACGGACCATCCAAGAAACTTGATGATATTTGAAAAAGATTTCCAATTCTAGCAAGCTTCACTTCAAGATCTTATACCCTCATAATTTCTCTAAACACTTCTCTAACTTAGGCTAATTTCTCTAAGAATTTACTTGTATTTGAACTTGTAATTAAAACCTTCCATAAAGCTTGCTATTTATAACAAAACTTAGGTAATTTTTAATTAATAAAAGTTATAATCAACTTTTAAGTGGGCTTAATCTGATTTGTCCAAATATGTATAATTAGGTGTGACTAATCTCCATTGTCTCCCACTTTAATTTAATCCAACTAAATCAAGCCAAAGATTAGGAAATGAATTAGTTAAATGTTTGCCACCTTAATTTAATCCAATTAAATCAAGCCAAAACCACCTATTATTACATATTTACAATTACCATAATATCCTGAAATAGTAGAGATAATTATGATTTTACAATTAAGCCCTTGTGTAGTTATTGAATTAATCCAATTAAGTCAAAGTAAATAATCAATGTTATCTAATAATACTTGATTATCTTAGTTGATAATTATAATATCGAATATTATCTTTTATCAAAATTAATCGGTTACCCAAGTGCTCAACGAGTACACTTCATATTGAGACTCTCTAAGCTCAGACATGTTCTTCATATAAGCCTAGCTAATATGTACGCAATTAAGCCATCTCCAAATTCACGAAGAACACGAACGATCTTTCTGAACTATATAAGTCGAGGTCATCATATATGTTTAACAATCCCTTCGTCGTAGGCTATCTGAGTTGTGTTTAGGAAACATAGAATACACTGTCAAGTTTCCAAGGCGCATATCTCATGTCGATATGCCCGTGATTCTTTACAACTGATGCGATCCATCTTAGGTGATAGGCTTTGGCCAAAGTCTTTAAAAATCATGACTTAACTCACATGGATACCTAAACCTCTTATGGTACACATATGGGCCGACAGATCTTATCTTGCTTCGCACTTGATTACTGAGTGCATCAGTCCACACCCAACGAACATCTAGAGGCTAGACCATGAAAGGTTTCTGACATACATGGCATCAAAGTGTGGTGGATCTCACACAAAATCTATGTTATCCTATAGTCAAAGGATTACATATGCTACTCGACTCAAGGAGATTCCTATTGGCGGTGGTGTGTACATCCAACTATTATGAATCACCTGTGAGACATTCAATATTCACTCTAATGAATATCCACATGTCTATATGAGTTTCCAAAACTCATGGTATATCGCGTTAAACCATTAGAACTCCAATTCCAATATACAACATGTGCTAGTCTTCTAGGTTTTAGGAATTCGACCGTATTCCAAAACCAACGACTTGGAATATTTACTTTAAGAATAGTTTACACCTAGTGTCAAGACTATTCTAAGTTCGATGTCATTCTTAGCATATCTATACATCAATTTAATATGCGTAATGACAATACCATTATAAGGAATGAAATGAAAAATATAGTTATTTTATTAATAAATAATAAAATGTATAAATCGGATTAGCACTCCAAGCACTAACTCCATCAGCAATTGTGTCATGCAACCAACATACTTTGAGAGCTCACTTGCTATACATATTTTAGGAATTTATAGCTACTCGAATTAATAGATGGAACCATAGTGGATTAAGTATACATTATCCTCGATCACTTATCACATTTTATCTCTTTCGATCTTTTTTCGAATGTAATATTTATTTTGTATTCACTATCATATTTGATCACATAGAACAACATAATTGATCAACCAGTGAATAAAAACTAATGGGATATTACTCATATAATGATCTTTCTCTTTTCTCGAATCTCTCAACCTTGATTCAATTCGTTTCTCCAGAGATGTTCTTTTGGATCAAATCTCTCATGATCCTTCAGTAACACTCCAAGATAACGATCATCAATTCTAAGTTTTGAGAAGCAGACAAGAGTCTAAAAGTTTCAACGTGAGATTGAAATTATCTTAAGGGTCTCGCATAATATCAAGACTGAGATCTTTACTTGTATTACCCTTAATAGTTACAATTGTACACATGGAATGAAAACATGTGCTTCGGTATTCTCTCATTTTCAATAAAACGTATGTCTCATAAAATATCATACAAATGATAGTTCAGATAAACACAATGTCTAACATACATATGACATTAAGACAAGTAAGGTGAACTGAACTTATTCATCTTCGGTCATATCACAGAGAAATTGACCTCATAATGACATTACTTAATTTTCAAGCTTGAGCTCTCTAAATTATCACTCAGATAATTAGCTTAAAAATTTATCTAATCTCATATTAACACAAAGTAATGGAGTCTATTGCCCGTGTCAGAGGACCAATCATTCACTTGTCCGACATACTTCTCATACTAACTAATAATATATTTATTTAAATATGTATCAACATAGTAACATATAAGAATTGAACTCCAATATCAATGAGTATTAATATTAGCAAACATTATTGGGAAAAATTACACATCATAATATGTAAGTACATTAACATCTATGCAATCCCTGAGTTTTACATGTCTAACAAAGACATCTCTAGGAACAAGATTGAGCAATAGATCTGCCACCATCTCTAGCATAGAAATGTACTTCATGTTTAACTCTTTTTGTGCAACTATGTCTTTTACAAAGTTATATTCGGTATCTATATGTTTCATTTTACAATGGAATTTTGAGTCTTTTGTGTAGGCTATTGCTGCTTCACTATCACAGTGAACTAATACTGGACTAAAAGCATAATTTGACATACCCAAATGATAAAATAACCTTTTCATCCATACAGCTTCTTGTACTGTAGATGAAGAAGTCACAAATTCAGCCTCCATTGTGGATAAGTCTATACAAGATTGTTTCTTACTACACCATGATATGACACCATTGTTTAGTAAGAAAATAAAACCGGTGGTAGATTTTCTTTCATCTAAATCTCCTCCCCAATCAACAACGGTATAGCATTGCAATTGCATATCATTCCCTTAATAGTACAATGAGTAATCACATGTCCATTTTACATACCTAAATATTCTTTTAAATGTTTTCCAATATGCTAGTCCTGGTTTGGATTAATATCTACTTACCATTCTAATAGTGAAACAGATATCAGGTCTCATACACAACATTGCGTACATTAAACTCCCAACTGCACTTGAATAAAAAACTCTCTTCATTTGTTCATTTTCTTGATTTAATTACATAAATTAATTTCAACATAAACACTCATTTATGAAAAATATCAAAGTAATATTTACATGCCGTGAAATAACAAAAAATTACATATAACAATAATAACATAGTTTTGTTCTAGGAAAAACTAATATCTAACACTTAGAATTTTTCAAGTGTTAGTGTCCTAACTTGTAAATTTCTTAGAATACGAACCCTTAAACTCTTGGGGAAACTTATAATTGATCTTGAAGAATCATGGAAATCCTATAACAAATCTAGGATCATAGCAATGATTTTGAGATATTAAAGGAAAAATCATATTTTCGCTTTATGCCTGAGATACTCAATTGTCAACCTCTTAATAGCTTTATTATACTGAACACATAGTTCTTCTGTATGAGTTACTGATTCCCAAATATCAGTAAGTCGTATTTTCCATATCATAGGAAGATTATTTCATAACATTTTGAATATATTTGGCTATCATATCCAATTACCTTCTTATATTGACTCTTGTAGCATGTTATTAAAAGTGATAATATGTGAAATCATATCATCGTATTCACTCATCCGATATCTATATATTTCTAACAACATGTCATTTAATCTTTCACTGTGTGTGGACATAACCATTCTTACAATTCTTTGAACAATCAACATGATTTTTCTATAACAAATACAAGGAAAAATCAGCACAATGAAAACACAAAGTTACATTGGTTAAAATAAACATCACAAAGATATTCATTAAATTACATAAACACGCATCGTTTATATGATTAAAAAATTATCATGGCCGATTAGAACATTATGCAAAAAAATGATTAGATATTTAATCATGAGAGATGAAATTGCCAAAGAAAACCGAAAGCCGACATGACAACACGCATCTCCACGCGCGACCACTTGCTAGTTAGTCACGCAAAATAGAATACATGTCATCTGGTTATTGTGTGTGCGTACGACATGTCATCCGATTAAACAAAAACTAACCGATAAGTCGGCTGATAATGTACGGATGATATATCATCCGTTTCAGTGCTATAAGTACGACTTGTCGTATAAAACTCGGACGACCTATTGTCTAGTGTTCTAAATACCATATGAAATATAATTTGTCTCTTCTGGGAGTGTTTTTCTGGGTAAAAATAGGTTCGACTATTCAACTTCTAAGGTCCATATCTTTCTCAGTTTTAATCTAAATTAGGCAAATGATATACTGAATTGAAGATCTCACGTCCTAGTTTTCAAAACATCTTAGAACTCGTAATTTTCAATTTCGTACAAAAAGATATTAAAGTCCAAAGTTGAAAGAAAATCATTTTTTATCAAATTAAAAATAAAATGTATATTCTTCATTTTTATGCATGATCATGCATTTTTGTGTAATCTATCTAGATACATGTATTAAAGCTATCGATACTAATATAGAGAAACATCATCCCTAATATTTTCATGGAAAAAAATTCATAATGGTCCACTTAGGATCTAATCATACATGTATTACTAGTTCTAGATTTATTTACAAACAAATTGAAATAAATCTAAGTATTTCACAACACAATTGCATATCTTACTTCTTGTAGAGATTCCCGTAATCAAACTTAATTGATTGCCTTTCTCAATGAGTAAATGTTCATATTTATAGGAGGGGAAGTCAAGTTACTATACCTCCACATGCATGGCTTCTTATTCACTAATATGCACTTGGAAGCTAGCATTGATTACTATGTAATCACATACATTTGGATTTATTGATTACTATTTACTCACATGCATTTGATAGCTTAATGACTTCCTCTAACCCCTCTAAAAATGTTACCATCATGGGTATATCACATGTTCTCCGTTGACATTTTCTACATGTTATTTACTAACATTTCTAACACAAAGTAATAATAAAATGTGAATATTTCTTAATTTGTTTGATATTGGTCGAGTGCTATAAATAGTGTTTTAAAACGCGGACCGATCCATCATCCTGGTCTGGCGAGAGGATAAAGGGTCAGAGGTCCGATTGGGATTCAACCGGGGATAGACCTAGGGTAAATGTTTTAACTGTATTTTTATAAAAAATATGAAAAAACCAAAATTAATAATAAAAATTAAAAAAAAAGGAACCAAAAACCCACCTGACCCAGACCGGGTCACCGGTTGAACCAGTCAGGTTGAGAGATTTTTAGATGATTCATTACCGACCGGATTTGGGGGTCACCCGAACCGGGCCTTGGACTGAGTCTCAGTTCAACGGTAGAGGTGATTAGTAATATGATTTGGATATTTATTGTACAATAAAGTACAATTATGTGGCTCTATATTCCACTCATAGAGGTGGTTGGTTTGAAAGCTAACTTTTTTGGGATCTTGGGCTGAAGCTGGCACATAAATAAAGTGAAAATGAGAATAATTGTTAGTTCAAGAGGCGTTTCCTACTATATAACAATACAATAATAATTAGGATGCTTAGCCTACCTTAAATATTAAAAATAAATAAAGCAACGAGACACATAAGATTTGGTTGAGAATGAATGAAGAATTATAATTCTCTCACAAACTCTTAAGAAGAAACTATATTTTTCTCTCTTAGAATACATAAGATTTGGTTGAGAATGAATGAAGAAAATAATTAAATGAAACTTTTATTTATAGGCATGAGATTCACTGTGTAAATAATGAATTCTAATTTTTTATTATTTTCTTTTTAAGTATGTGGGACCCACTCACGTAATTAATTAATTTTTTTTTCTTTATTTTTAGTGGCTTTCGGTGGTTTTTGAATTTAACAATTCTCACACTTGGAAACTTGATTAAAAACCAATAAGTTTCCACACCATTCGTTTTACTTTGTCGTCTTCAAGCTGCTTACGTTTCTGTTAAGCCATAAGAAGATCTACACAATACAAACTTGTCTGTATTGATAGGCTTGGTCATTACGTCTGCAAGGTTCTCATTGGTGTGTACCTTCAATAAGTTCACACTGCTTTTTTCCACTACTTCACAAACAAAGTGATATTGTACCCCTATATGTTTTGTTCTTGAATGAAAGGCTGAATTATTTGCAATATACAAAGCACTGTGACTGTCATAAAATAAAAGAATATTCTCTTGTTTGTGCTTGAGCTCCTCCAATAACCTATGAAACCAAATAGCTTCCTTGCAAGCTTGTGTAGCTGCCATGTACTCAGCTTCTGTTGTAGACAAAGCCCACAACACTCTGTAACTTAGATACCCAGCTCACTGCTCCTTACAGCATCTAAGGTTCATTTGATATATCTAAGGATTCTCTTAACAACATTTCAATGCTCTCTACCAGGATTCGCCATAAACGATTAACTCATCCCACTACTTGTGCAATGTATGATATTGTACAAATCATGACATATATTAAGCTTCCCACTGCTGATGCATACAGTACTCGAGACATCTCCTTCGTGTCAGTTTCATTGCTAGGATATATAAAAGATGATAATTAGAAATTAACAGGATGTGGGGTAGAAATTAGCTACAATCTTCCATGTCAAACCGCGTAAGATTTTTTCAAGTAATTTTCTGAGAAAGCCAAGTCTTCATGTTATTTTTGTCTTGGTGTATTTGCATTCCTAAAATCTTATTTGTTGGTCCCAGATCTTTCATGTCAAACTCCATAACTAAATGTGCCTTTAATTCTTGGCTTAGATCTTTGTTAGGGCCTACTACTAACATGTCGTCCACATACAATAATAAAAAAATAAAGTCAATATTTTCAAACCTCCTGTAATATATATAATGGTCTGAACTGAGTCTGTTGTACCCAAGATAAATAATGAAGGAATCAAATCTCTTACACCAATATATCGATGCCTGTTTGAGACCATATAGAGATTTGTTCAACCTGCAAACTAGGTTCTTATTTCCCATTTCAGCAAAAACTTCAGGTTGGAGCATATAATTTTCTTCTTCAAGTTCTCTATTAAGAAATGTAATTTTTACATCCAACTGTTCCAAATGTAGGTCAAAAATAGCACACATAGTCAGGACTAGTCTGACTGTTATAAGTTAAAACCACCGGAGAAAATATCTCATTGAAATCAATCCCTTCTTTCTGTGCATATCATTTCACCACTAATCGTGCATGATACTGCTCTACTTGATCATTGATATCTCACTTGATCTTGTAAACCTATTTATTACCAGTGGCTTTTCTTCCACGTGGTAATGGTACTAGATCTCATGTATTGTTTCTGTGCAAAACTTCTATTTCTTCTTGCATTGCTGTCATCCACAAAGATACATTTACATTTTTGTAGCTTCATGGAAAATTGATGGCTCTCCATCCTCTATTGGAAGACAAATTGTAATGTTACTCTCCGTATCATATTCTGAGTACCAACCTGGAGGTCTTCTCTCTCGAGCTGATCAACGAGATCATAAGCTTCAAACTCAATTAGTTCTAGTACCTCTTGCTCTGGTGCTGCTTTATAAGAATATGAGTTTTCTTGTTCTGGATTATTTTCCACCAGTATAATTGTAGTCTCAGTACTTTCTTTTGAAATGCTATCATTTCATTCTTTCTGCAGTTTCTTCTGCAAATATCATATCCATACTGAAGATGATCTTATGGGTAGTGGGATCTCACAAGTGATACCCCTTTACTCCATCAGTATAATCCAAGAAAATATATTTTCTAGATTTTAGATCTAGCTTTGTTCTTTCTTGAGGGTTGTACATCACGTATATAAGACAACCAAAAATGTGAAGAGATGAATAATCAGCTGGCTTTCCGCTCCACATCTCCATCGGTGTCTTCAAATCATTTGCTGTTGATGGAGATCTATTTACAACATAACATGATGTATGAACTGCTTCTGCCCAAAAACTTTGGTAGACTAGTTGTTCCGAGCATAGCTCTTACTTTTTCTAGCAGCGTTCTATTCAATATTTCTGCCATAATTTGTTGAAGAGTGTATGGTGTAGTGATTTGCCTTTTGATGCATTATTGCTGACAATATGCATCAAAATCATTGCTGCAATATTCTCATCTATTTTCTATCCTTAAACACTTGATTCTCTTTCTAGTTTCTACTTCAATTTATGCTTTGAATTTTTTGAAAACTGACATCACATCTGACTTGTTTTTGATCGGGTACATCCAACATCTTCTAGAAAAGTCATCAATAAATGATAAAAAATATTTTACTTTCCCCAGAGATTGAACTGGTGCTTCCCAAAGATTAGAGTGAATCCACTCTAAAATGATTTTACTCCGAGCACTTGATTTGCTGAATTTTAATATGTTTGCTTACTTGTAACACAATTCTCACAAAATGGTAAACTAACGCTTTCAAGCCTGGGAGTTACTTTTGATTGACGAGAATCTTCATTCCCTGTTCTGACACATGGCATAGTTTCTGATGCCACAACATAGAAGCTTCATTTCCAGAATCCAGTGATGCCACCGATGTTGTTGCTTCCTGAATCGAGTCTCCTAATAGCATATACAAGTTTGCTAAGATCTTTTCACCTTTCAAGACTGTAAATACTCCTTTCACCATTTTAATACCCCATTTTCAACAACGGTTTTGTATCTGAGGTCATCTAACTGTCCAACTGACATAAGATTTTTCTTCATTCCCATAATATGTCGAACATCTTGTACAGTGCAGATGGTACCATCGTACATCTTTATTTTGATGGCTCCAATCCCAGCAATTTTCAAGGCATGATCATTGCCTAGAAAAATCTATCCTCCAGAGACAGGTGTATAATGACAAAACCATTCCCTCTTAGAGGTCATGTGCCATGTTGCTGCAGAATCAACCAACCATGCATCACTTAGCTATTTTCTGCTATCATTTGACACCACTGCTACTTCACTGTATAGTGTGCCACTTTCTTCAGAAGTACTTGCAACACATCCATGGATTTTGTTGCAACATAAGCTTTTTTTGTACCATTTTTGGATTCCAACAATCTTTCTTGACGTGTCCTTTCTTGCCATAATTGGAGCATTTAACATTCTTCTTATTTTTGATTTCGATCTATCATGGTTTCGACTCCCACTTGAGCCACATTCCGTTGATCTCTCTGTTGTCATCGACAATGCTTCTGTTTGTTGTAAACTAGATGATATTTCTTCCTTATTTTTGTGCCTAGACTCATCTTCTAGAGCAGTAGCTGCAACTTCGACAAAGACTAGATTTCTAGTGACAATATTACTTGTCAAGTGATGATAAGTTGATCATACGAATCGGGTATACTTTGAAGTAAAATCTCTGCACGTTCATTTATTGATATACTATAATCCAACACATTGAGTTGGGAAAATAATGTATTCAAGTTGTTGATGTGATCTGTCATGGATGTGGACTCACTCATTTGAATAGTGTAAAGTCTCATTTTTAAGAAGATCTTGTTGTGTAGTGACTTGACCTCGTACAATTTGATAAGTGCATCCCAAATCTCTTTTGCAGTCCTCTTCTCTGCAACGCTGGATAACACAAAATCTGCTAAGGCAAGATGCAAGTTGCCTATAGCGTTATCATCCATATCCTTCCACTTTTCATCAATTATTCCATCTGGTCTCTCTCCAATTGCCGCCAAGCAATTGTATTTTCTTAAGATTGCTTTTATTTTAAGTTTCCATAGGAAAAGTTGCTCCCGTTGAACTTCTTAATTTCAAACTTTCCTGCCATGTTTCTAATGACGATCAACTTCTCACTTGAACCGGCTTTTACTATTTCATCATGAATAGTACCATATAAAATACCGTATATGTGAATAGTACCATATACATGAATAGTATTGTATATGTGAATAGTATTATACTGTATATGTGAACGGTCTTTGTGAGCAGTCTCCGTGAACAGTAACCCTCAACCTGAAGCGCTAATACCACTGTTTAGGGAATAGTGGGCTGAAGCTGCCACGTAAGTAAAGTGAAATTGAGAATAATTGTTAGTTCATAAGGCATTGCCTATCATATAACAATACAATAATAATTAGGAGGCTTAGTATACCATAAATATTAACAATAAAATAAAGCAATGAGTTACAGATTTAACGTGGTAAAACCCCTCAATGTGAGGGAAACATCCACGGGAAGTAGAAAGATTTCACTATAGTGGAAAAAATTTTACAACCTCTCGCTAAACACAAGGAGTGAACAATCTCACACTCGGTTAGAATATGAGAACTATAACTCTCTCACAAACTCTTAAGAAGAAACTATATTTTCTCTCTTATAATATAGAGGATTTTGTTGAAAATGAGATGAAAAAATAATAAATAAAGCCAGTATTTATAGGTATGAGATTTACTATGTAAATAATAAATTCTAATTTTTTATTATTATTTTTTTAAACATATGGGACTCACCCATATAATTAATTAATTTTTTTCTTTTCTTTCGGTGATTTTTGACTTTAACTTCTTCTGAGTACAGAGAGAGTGAGATATGGACATCAACATCAGATTATTTTCGGATAGGCTGAGAAGACTGTTAGCTGGTGAAGAATGCACGTTGCCTGATGCAGCTGCAAAACAAGTTATTCACAACTTCCATGCCGAGATTAAAATCTTTACTTCTCTGTTGAGTGAATATAAATTCGAGCTGGTCTGTCTTATAGTGCAACAAATCGGTTCAAAAGAAAATGAAATAGATTGCCCAGATCTCCTGGCCATTATGGAAGGAATCCATAATGTTGTCAATGTATCTGAGATGGTCATCGACACATTCGTCATGAGCATTATGCAACAGGAGAGTGAGAGTGGCTCCAAGGATATATGTGAGGATCATCTGCCAGGTCTCCAAAGCAAAATCATTGATATTAAACAACGGCTACAACAAGTTCAACACATCCACCCATATATGGTTTCCTTTTTAATAGAATAATATGAGAATATCAGTAATACCAAGCATCTTCATGGTATAAAAATAAGGACATAATGGGTCTGGATGAAAGAATGGAGGAGTTGTTAGATCTATTGATAGAGGGACCTCCTCAGCTATCCATAGTTGCACTGCTTGATAGTGCAGAGGTAGACAAGACTGCTTTCGCTGCAGAGGCTTATAACAGCAATTATGTGAAGCATTATTTTGATTGTCTTGCTTGGGTTCCAGTGTCAGTTTTATATGATTCCAACACGATTTTGGATGGCATAATAAAATGTGTGGTGCCTCTATTTAAGTTGTATGAGGTTATGGATAAAAATTATGAAATGAGAAAAAAATATCTCCGTGATTATCTTATGAGCAAGCGGTATTTGATCGTGTTTGATGATGTCTGTGGAGAGAATGAATTTGATGATATTCGAGACGTCCTTCCCGATAATCAGAATGGAAGTAGAGTAGTGACAACGATAAGTGAAACCAAGAACCTCACCTCATTCCAGTTGGAAAATGGAGAGAACATTCCACTTGATTTAGTGCCACCTGAAAGACCATTGAGAGTTACACACAACGGATGGCCTATCCTCATCTTGTACCATGGAAGCATTTCATTTGAAGAGAATATAACCAAGACAGCGTACACACACCTCGGATCTAAACCCATCCAATGTTCTTTGTTACCTTTTCACCTAAAAGTTTGTTTTTTCTACTTGTCGGTATTTCCTGTGCATTTTGAGATATCCACCAGGCAATTATATCAGTTGTGGATAGCTGAAGGTTTTATTCCAGATAATAACGAGGCAACTGCTGAAGGATACTTACAACACTTAATTAATTTAGGCTTAGTTGAAGCAAAGAAAAGAAGAGCTGGAGGCACAATCAAAACATGCTATGTTCCCGGTCGTTGGTGGCTTGTATTACTAGGATTAGCTAATGTGGCGGGATTCATCTATGCTAGTATTGCGGATCTGGCAGGTAATTCACAATAAAATGTAAAGCGGCTCACTGCTCAGATGGATGTCTCTGAGTTTGATGATTTACATGGTTTTGACTGGCGGTGTCTCCATTCCTTGTTGTACCTCTCTTCAAAAATCACGCACCTTGATCCCATGAAATGTGAAGAAATTTATCAAAGGTTCAAATTCCTCAGGGTATTGGATTTGGGATATCTTGTTCTCAATCAATATCCATCCGGAATTGAAAATTTATTTCTTTTGAGATATTTGAAACTGAATATCCCTTCTCTCAAAAGCCTTCCTTCATCAATATGCAATCTCCTAAACCTGTACACGCTAGACTTGCCCTCTAGCTACATAGATTATATAGCAGATGATATTTGGAAGTTGTCAAAACTCAGGCATCTAAATTTTGGTTTAATCACTCTTCCTGCACATCTAGGGAAGCATTGCAGCTCTCTTGAAAATCTCAATTTCATTTCAGCCTTACATCCTTCTTGTTGTACTCCGGATATTTTGGAAGATTGCCTAATCTTCAAAACCTTCGGATATATGGAGATTTAAGTTATTATCAATCATTCTTGTCTAAAAGCCTTTGTAGACTGAGCTGCCTTGAATATTTGAAGTTGGTGAATGCAAGCAAGGTGCCATGGCTTTCAAAAATAGCCCTAGTTGAATACCAATTTCCCCCGAGTCTAACCCACTTGAGTTTGTCAAATACTGAACTAATGGATGATCCGATGCCAACATTAGAAATGCTGCCACATCTTCAAGTGCTCAAACTGAAGCAGAACTCTTATTTAGGTAGAAAGCTGGCTTGTGGCTCAAATGGTTTCCCGAAGCTCAAGGTATTGCAACTGAAATCAATGCTATGGCTAGAGGAGTGGACTATGGAAATTGGAGCCATGCCGAAACTTGAATTCTTGATGATCAACCCTTGTGCTTACTTGAAAAGGATTCCTGAACAGCTTTGGTGCAGAAAGAGCTTGAACAAATTGGAGTTGTGGTGGCCTCAGCCGGAACTAAGACAAAAGGTGCGGGACTTCGAGGATAAGCAGCAGTACGACATCCAAATATATCCACTTGGAATGTAATTAGCGTGGACAGATTTTGATGTAAGTTTTTCTTTTCATCCAATATGTTCAACTTCAACTTTTAATTCTTTACCTAAGTTCATATACTTTATTTTCCTTCTCTTCAACTGATTTGATAGTTTTAGCTTCCTAACTTATAGTAGCCATTATAAGTCCTCATTTAAGCTGTCTACGCATAAATAAGTCCTTATGTTTGTATTAATATTGTGTTCAAACTTCATTAACTATTGTACTTTCCATTTTCTGGACATGTATGGTTTGTTTGTACCAAATAATATATGTTTATTGTCAAAATTATGTTAAGTGAAATTAGCATCAGTTTCATTAGAATTTGTATTTATTTTTCCCAATTGAAAACTGGAAATGAAACTCACATATACCAACATCAACAATCTGATGTTTTGCTTGTGATAGATTTATTAAACCAGGCGGTACAGGTTAAAGTTAGAACACATATCAAAGAGAATTAATAGAGAGGACTCCTTCAATTGTAGCATAGAAATCTTAGAGACAGAATCAAAACATGCTATATTTTTTTGTCATTAATGTGCTCACTCTCAGTTCCTTATAAATCGCACAAATCTCTGTTGGCAGCAGACGAAGATTGTTCTATATAGACACCGAGATTCATTGATTAATATAGTAGAAAATCTGAAAATAAAAGATCATCAGTTCTGATTCTCACCTTTTTCTTGTGTTGTGCAGGTAAAACCAGAGAAGGAATATCATATTAGATACAGTCAAAGACTCCCACTTAGTTAGGATTGCCAGCAACGCTTCCACGACGTGCTGGAAATTAATGAATTTAATGGGGATGCAAGTGGTCTTCAATGGGGCGTTTATTTTATGGGTTGCAGCTGTTATTATCTTCCCCTTCACATTTTCATTTTTTAACTCTCATTTTTTTTTCTCTCAGCGAGCTTGTAAAAGTTTCAATTCTTCTATCTGCTCGATAATAAGCCACAATGAGTTCACAGCTGAGAAAACTCTATATAATGTTTGGGACACTTCTTTAAGCCTGTAGAATTCAATGATTAAGAAAAGGATCAATCTCCAGTAGCTGAATCTACAACTTCAGTTGAACTCGTTTTTGAACAATCAAATGGCATACCTTGATGGTTGGGCTTCACTGAAAGAGATCATATCAGTTCTTTATCTGGAGTTGTAGAAGTTTTGGAGGCAAGCACTGTCTGTGTTACTTTAACTGGAGGAGCAAGGGAAGATATTGAATCTTTGAAGGATGTTGTTTGCTTGACTGTTGATGTGATGCAGGCAATGGGAACCTCCATATGTTCTTTTCTATCAAGGGCAGAGGAGATAAACAGTTGTTTATAGTTTCTGAACTTGCTGTTATAGCAGCACAGGAGCAAATAAAGTAGATGAGTGTGAAGCTCTGCTGGCTTCATCAACAGCTATGCAGGTTGAAGAGTACTGCCTTAGGATTCATCTTATACAGGGATCAGATGTTGTCATCATACCCGCTGGTGAGCCTAGGAAGACAGCTGAGGTTTTTAAGAAAGCAGGGACATACAATGAGAAGAAATTGTTTGGTGTAACCACTCTTGATGTGGTTAGGCCAAGACTTCCTATGCTAGAAAAAACCAATGTTGACGTTGCAGGCACATAGGGTTTCGGGCACAAGGGAAGAAATATTTTGAAAATTTATTTTGATAATCTTTTAGAAAAAATTTTGTTGAGCCGAGAGGCTGAGATTCTTTTGAAAAAAAAAATAATTTTGATAAATTTGAGAGGCTGAGATTCCGCACAATAACTTTATGTTGGGTGTGAGTATACCAATTGATTTTGTGTAAAACTGATTGAAACATAATTTTCTGGGCTTGTTTTATCCTGGGGACGGCGTGGCTGACATACTGCTAGCACAAATTCTGGGCAGAGCCGCGAAACGTCTTAAAGAGAGCGACCTAGTCCGCGACTCAAGCCTACTTCAATTTTTATATTCATGGTGAACGGTAATATCTTTTTATTTGTGCAAATTGTTCTAACAATTTTAAGACGGTTTCAATCTGCCATATTTACTTATGATTATTTATTTATGTTCTTATGGTACAATTATAAGTAAATTATGCATGAAATAAATTTTAAGGGAATTGATAGGCTTGAGAGAGATTTGAATATGCATGTTTGAGCATATAATTTTGATAATATCGTTCATGCTTAATATGAGCGCGGATGAAATTTTTAGATTGATGATTGCTAATGGTTGTGAACCGTATATTGTTACATATGATATTTTGATTAGTGGGTCTTGTAGGGATGATAAGATTGATGAAGCTGTTGAACTTCTAGAATATGCAATGGTGAAATGGCTGTTAATTTATAGAGATGATTATTTAGAATTGCCAACAATTTCAAGAAGTTACAAGGAAATGTTTAAATACATTTATAATTTAATTGATTGTTATTAACTATTTATTGGAATACATTGCCTACAATGAATTGGACATATGTTTGCCGATTTGAATGATTTTGGATTAAAATATGTCGTTCTTGAAATTATGATTTATTGGTTGTATCAGTTAGTCTTTTTAAGAATTTCAGTGTTGATATGGAACATTTAGAATGTCTTAAATATATGTATAACGAGTCTTTGTTTTAATATGAATGATCATGACTCTAGGAACCACAAGAACTATAATCACCAAAATTGGAATAACCAGAACGAGCACTAACCTCCCTCAAGAAATAACAATAGTTAATTCAATGTTACAATGTAACAAACTAGGGCACTTGCCCAGAACTACCGGTTAAAGGGTTTTGCTCCATATGTCATTGCTAAAGTGGCTAGCATAACACTGTAAGTCAAGGGCTACCCCCGAGATTAGATTGAGCCAAAGTTCTGGAATACGTCTCACCTCATTCATGGTTATTATACCCTGAATTTTTCCGCAACTGAATTTCACCAATTCCCATTATCTGAGAGGAACTGATATTTCTCATCTTCACCTCTTCAAAGTCTTCTGCTTTGTATGTGTGAAAAAGTCCCTGTGAGAGGTGACATGGTAAGATGCTGCAGTATCTACCACCCACTCAACATCTTGAGTTGCTGTGTAAATGCATATTTCTCCTCGCTGGAGCAGATAACTACATCTCCTGAGGTAACTACTAGTGTCTCTGCATCGTTGTTCTTCGGATGAGAATTGCCTTGACCCTGCTCTCATTACAGCTTTCGGTAATTCTTCTTTAAGTGGCCTTCTATGCCACAATGTTAGCACTTGTAGGTAGGTTTTCTTCCGTCTGTGGATTTACCTCTGCTTTGGCTTCTACCTCTTCCTTTGCCTCAATTTTTATCTTGTTGTCTTCCTCGATTCTTCGTGATAAGGGCTTGTGTCTGATCTGTGCCCACGTCTTTTCTTCTGGCCTCCTCATTTGACAAGGTATCTTTTACCATAAGCATGGTAAGTTTGCCTCCTAGGGCCGAATTGCTGAGTAACCACCAATATTTCCCAGCTATCAGGAAGAGAACTGAGTAGTAAGAGGCTTGAACTCCATCTCTCAGTTACATGTCTACTGCAGACAACTGGTTCACTAGGCTTTGGAACTCATTAGTTTGTTCTGCAACGGACGTTCCACTCTGTAGCTTCTGGTTCACCAAACACTTCATTATTAAGGCGTTATTCCGAGCTGTCTTGGCCTAGAACATGTCTTCCAATTTTATCATATTTCGTAAGTATTTGTGTCATGTGCTACGTGGTGGAAGACATTGTGGCCGATCCACTGCTTAACCTGACCCAGAGTTCTGTTATTAAGTTTATTAAAGTCATAATCTTTAATAGATTCTGGTCTCACTCCCTTCACCTCGATAATAACAAATAAATCTTTACATTGTAAATAATATATCATCTGAGGCCTCCAAATGGAGTAATTGGTTGTTGTCAGCTTGATCATCGCACCAAAAGAGGAATCTTCCATTTTCATTTTAAATTTACGGTTTAAAATGAAAATAGGATAAAATTGGGTCTGATTTTCATAAATCGGAGGTCATCGTTGTGTCCGAAACGGTCGAAAATGGTGGACTAGACACTTCGTTGGTCCAAATACGACTCAGGGGCTGATTTACAAATTTTCAAAATTTCTGGGGCTAAAATGTAAATTTCAAAAACTTCAGGGGGCTAAATGAAAATTACCAGGAATGCTGACGTGTCCGACACGTGTCTGATGAAGTGGAAAAGTGGGATCGAAATGCTGACATGGCAGATGTCGTGGTGCTGGCTGTGTACTGACTGTGCACTGACGTGTCACTGACTGTGCGCTGATGTGGTCGTCTTCAACGTCCAGCAGGCGCGTGTGGCGCGTGGATCTTCACTCTCCGGCACGTGCAGGCGCGTGTAGATTCGCTGGAAGTCGGTTTGATCGCTGGAAAATACTATCGTGCTCGTCTCGGCGTAAACTAGTTGATGGTATGACCAAAATTAATTTTTGACAACTTTCCCGAAACCCGAATTTTCCAAACCGAGTTCCGTTCTTCAGTCTTATGACCCCCAATGTATAACCAAAGCTCTGATACCACTTGTTGTGATTCTCTGATCACTTAAGAGTGTTTTGAGGAAAAACCGAATCTATTACTACAAGAATAGAACTTTACATGTGTTTAAACTCTTTACAAAAAAAACCTCACTTCTAACACTCTCAAAGCTTTCTTAACATGAAACTTTAATATTTTGGGATGAATTAAGCTCACAAATGAACTCCCTATTTATAGTAAAATGCATGACTCAAAAGTCAACAAAAATCCAAATGCACCTAAAGTTTATGTGGAGGCTTGCACCATATTTCACAGCTCCACCTAAAGTGCATTGGAGGCATGTACAAAGATGGTGATGATGTAAATGTAGCCGGATTCACTACAAGTGGAGAGCTCTGCTGAATGCGTTAGATCTCTCTGCGGAGCAAGAGGTATTTTATTATCTATTTTTTTATTTAACTTCATTATGTTTATGTTTTATGAATGTTAGAAGTGGTTAAATCTCATTTTTATATCTAATATGCAATCACAATCTGGAAAAATTCACTGGACCGACTTTCTTATGTTCTACTCTGCTGCTGAACACATGAAAAATTGTGATTGTGTATGCAACCACAATCTGGAAAAATTCACTGGACCAACTTTCTTATGTTTTGTTGTTGCTGCTGAACACATGAATCCGTAGCAACTATTTTTATTCTTTGTTGTACTTCTGGCAGATTATGTTCCAATTTCGAAAGGGATACTGAGAAAATGAGATATAAACATGGTAACTAAATTCCTTGTTCATCCATGTGTTCTAAGTTGTAACCCTAGAGCTGTTGTGCCACGAGAAGAGATTTTACTGGTTGAACCAACAAGCACCTACAGGTCATTGATAAAATTACTTTCACTCTTTGTTGCATGGTGCTGATAATGAAAGTAGGTCATTGATACTTTCATTACTAGCACTATGCAACAAAGAAT
>SKCR01018940.1:0-51808 GCA_019454045.1 Zanthoxylum bungeanum
CCCAGACAGCGAAACAGCGAGGAAAAATGTTGGATTAGTGAACCAGAAAAGTTGCAGAGCATTCTCCCTTCCGACGACCGTGTAACGCGCTTTCGAGAGACGACAAAAGAGGTTAGACCTGAGGGCACCCTTTTTACTTATTATCTTTCGTTTCTTTTATTTATTTTAATATATTATCGCATGAGAGTCATTTGTTGAGGCATGATGTGAATTTCGGATGAACGGAATGCGTGTTCTCTTTTGTGGTATATTGGATGGAAACTCAGACGTAAATTCCGTAGCCGAATCCGAATAGACGGTAGTGCGGTTTGCACTCGGGATACAACGCCACGTACTACTTGAGAGACACACGTATTTCGTTTCATCCAACCATGTATTTGAGCATGATTAGGTTGCTAGTACGTTATTTATTTTTGTAAGCATGATTTAGTCTAGTATGTTATTTAGTTATTTATTTTTAAGCATGATTAGTTATTTGTTTTGCATTTGGAATTTGCATTATGTTTATATTGTTACTTGTTTTCCGCATTATATAATTGGAGCATGTTCATGGGATTGCCGTGTGTTATTGTGTGTTTGCCGTGGTGATAACTTACTTTTCAAGCATGCAAACTTAGACATAGGATTTGTCTTTATGAACATGAACTAGATATAGGTTGTTCTTGAGCATGTTGCGTAGATTCGGTTAAGATATTGCACAAATCACATCATTACAAGTGGCATAAGTAAGGGACCATTCCGAACCCAATGGTTTGAGGTCTTCCCTTGCGAGGGGTGAGTGCGGCCTTAAATCACATTTTCCCAGTTCACACTGGGTGGTGACTCCATGTTATTTCTCCGGTTTAGTTCCCCCGCGGGCTATTCCGTACTCCCAACTAGGCCGCGAGCCCGGAACAACGTCGCCGATTTCTGTTGTCTACAGTCTTCAACATGAGAATTGTTTCTAAAATGCTTAGCATCCTTTTGTGTTGCTTTGGTGTTGTCTCTCTTCTTATGGTTTGTGTTTATTTTGGTTGTGAACTTTGATGAAAGATTGATGCATGTAAGTAAGCTTGAAATGGTTTCAAAGCTTTACTTTTGATTTTTTGGAAAATCAAGTTGCCATTCTAGAGTTGGTAAGCCACTCCTTGGTGATCTAGAATTGTTCTAGACTTGTTTCAAAGTGGTGAGGCTATATTGGTGAAGTATTGAATGGATTAAAGTGTTGGATTTTGTAAATTTGGTGAAATTGGATAATTTGATGAAATTGAAAAATTAGGGTTCATAACCCACTATAAATTTGAGGATTTTCATATATGTGATGTATTATGGTATGAATATGGTGCATGTAAATTTTTGGGTTGATTGGATTTGATCTTGGCATGTTTTGAACAAAAGGGACCAAAATACAATTACTTGAAAATTGGGGGTGCTCACGGCAATTACTCAAAAATTGGGGATTTTTGTGAAATCTGATTTTGATGCATTATATGTGTTAAAAAATATTTTAGGAATGATTTAGAATCATCCAAAATTATATTTGATAATTTTTAGGCTAAAATAATCAATTTACAAAGTTTTGGGGCAATTCGGTAATTACCAATAAATTTGATCTCTTGTGTATTTTTTCAGAATTTGATAATTGGATAATTAAATAAATAAATTTATTTAATTGATCCGAGAAAAATTTTGAAATCAGAAAATTTTTATTTTCCACTATTCCGCTGCGTTACCGGTATTCCGACATAAAACCCCATCAGGTCCCTCTATGAGTCAAGTAGTTGCAAAGAAGAACAAACATGATTAGTTGCTCCAGAATCAAAAATCCAAGCGGATTTATCATCCTCCACTAATAGAGATTCGATAACAAGTAAATCATATTTACCTGTAGCCTTATTTGCCTTCAGCTCAGCAAGGTATTTAGGACAATTCATTTTCTAATGCCCGTTCTTGTTGCAGTGGAAACACTTTCCCTTGGGCTTGGCATACTTGGAGCCTTTCTTGTTCTTCTTCTTCATGGGCTTAGCATTAGCCTTCCCAGTTCCTTTTTTCTTCATCTTTGCAGATTGAGAAGACTCGGCAATATTTGCCTCAGCACCAGTCTTACGAGGATCCACAAGCATGGACTCGTAGTGGCTGAGCTCATTAAGCAGCTGGGTCAATGTAAAAGTCAACTTTTTCATAACATAGTTGCTTTTAAACTGCAGGAAACTCTTCGAAAGAGTTTCTATAATCATGGTCACTTGACTACGCTCATCAATACGAGCACTATGGGTTTCGGCAGTGTTGAGATATGTCATCATCCTTAAGACATGCTCTCGGACTGATGTCCCATCCTTCATCCTAGCAGTCATCGCTAAGACCATAGCCTCATTACGTTGACGCTTTGAAGGCTACCCAAACATGCCCTGCAATGACTCCATCATCTGAGATGCTGAAGCCATAGGTTCATTCTTTATAGCAAGAACCTTAGACATCTCTGCCAACAAGTAGCAGCATGATTTCTCATTAGCTGCGACCCATTTTTGGTAGGCATCGCACACAGCTTGGCCAGCATTTCTGGCCGGCTCGGGAGGACATTCCTTAGTCAGGATAAACTTTAGGTCTTCACAGACCAAGATAGCGTTCATGTTACTTTTCCACTTAACATAGTTTTCTCCCGTTAATTTGTCATTTGAGAGTATGGAAATAACCGGAGAAACATGGCTGAAAAAAATAAACATGCATTTAACATTCATTCATCGCATATTAAAATTATCAATCAATTTTGGCATAAAATTAAACATGATGCATGAATAACGAATTAGAAACCTAAGAGAATTACTATGCCATGGAAATCTATCATCCCACAAATAAGTGCCGCCGTAGGGTAGGTCTTGTATTTGCATGAGAGATCGAGACAATCTCAATTGATTAATATATGCGGGAATAACTCTTATTCCTATATTAACCAACTACTGTTTGATTCGATCGAGGAATTTAGATTAACAAGTAATCATTCCTTTGTGAGTGTGACCCGATTTCGGGACCTTTGGACTTAACTAGTAAAGTGCCGCCGTAGGGTAGGTCAGTTCACTAGATACATCTAGAACCTCTATCCTCTCAGAATTCAAACTTGATATTAACCCAAAATAGACACCATCCGTAGGGGGACGAAAATAAATCCGTCTCGAGACGCCTTTTGAATCTCACATTTTCGGACTAACAACGGAGATCGCAGGATATACTGTCGTATATCCATCTCCCACTCACTATTTTGAGTTTAAGGTTTCTATTTATAAAGTATCTAATATTTTAATTTAACTAGTATGAATAAATTTATGGTGGCTAAATCATAACTCTTATTTACACTAGTACACCATTAGTGACCTAACCAATTTTAACTCTTAAGATTTGTATAACTAATTTCCATTAGTCTCTACTAATTGTATTACTCAATTAAACTAATTTAATAAGAGTATTATTAGTGACCTATTATATTTTAACTTTTAAAATACTAGAACACTAATTGGTTTAAAATTTTAGAATCCTAAAATGGTCAAGATTTAAATTAAACCATTTAATTAGTCTAATTGCGTCATAAAATCCAATGGTACGTGGAATTGTATCCCGAGTGCAGACCACATTACCGTCTATTCGGATTCGGCTATGGAATTTATATCCAGATTTCCATCTTATATACCAATAGAATTTATGTTGCACTTATTAAGCTCAATATATTAGAATTCAAATTTAAACCTTAAAATCAATTAATCCAATTAATTATTTTCCATGCATATCATATTATTATTTAAATATTTTGAAAAAAATAAAATCATATTTCATGTCTATAATGATAATGTATCCAAAACATGTTATGGCATGTGAAATGCAAGATAGGCACCCTAAGTTATATGACATGTTATTCAAAAATTTCGAAATAAACATAAATATAACATAAAAAAAATATTTTGTATTGACCAGACTCTTATTTTTCCTATACTAATCTAATTAGTACAAAAAATTCCCAATGCATCCATTGGTCTTCAAATCATGCTTCAAGGTGGTATTGGCTCATTTTGCGATTTCGGTGCTCCAAATTACAACAATTGAAATTTTACATTGGAAAATCAAAATTACAACATTTGTAAACAATGACCTTATGACCTTACATCCCAAAATCAAAACCAACATAAAAATAATAACCGAAAAAATTTACGACCAATGCGGAATCCATTCATCACATGAAAAACAATAACCATTCATCATATGAATATTATTTTATGCCTACTCATCTAAATATGCATATCAATATTTATAACTCATATAAATATATTAAAAACAGTAACTTTAAATGAAAAATAGAAGGGTTAAGAACAATTTCAACCTTGCTATAGATGCCAATTGTAGGAAACACTTTCCTTGTGTAGCAGAAACGCCTTAGGCACACAGATCATACTTGAAAAAAATTTCTGGCCTTCCCTTTGAGTGGCCGAATGCAACCAGTACCACCACTGAAATTTTGCTTCTATTTTAGACAAAATTCCAGCCCCAAAACAGCCCCGGAACAGTCAATGAACAACCCCGAATAGCAGCACAAAAACTGGACTATTTTCGACCCGATTCGCATCCATCGCACTGCTGAAACAGCCCCTGAAATACGTGGACAGTGGATGTGTTTCAGTTCTGATTTATCACTTGAAAACAGCCCCAACATAGCCCAAAACCAACTATTTGTTCCCCAAAAATTCTGGATTAAAACGAAACAAATCGAGTCACGTTTTACCAAATAAGGGGCGGCAATGAGTAAAAATAATGCTTACTGCCGAGAGTCAAGAAAAGATGGAGAGAATGAGTTTTGGTTCAACACCACAAAGTCTTCCTAGCTATATCTCGTTACCAACGGAAACTAGTGTGGGCTAGACTCACAAAATAATCCCTAAACGTTTTAGAGATTGAATCACACTTGGTTTTTGTATTTAATTTATTCTTGTTCTTTCTTTTGGATTTTCTCAACATTTGAGAGAGAATGGAGAAGAAGAAGATAGAGGCTATGGTTAGAATGAGTTAGGTTGCAAAAAAAAAATCACATTTCCTTTTTATACCCGAGGTTTCTAATTTCTAAAAAAATCACAAAACCATTCCATTTCCCTCCTAAAAAATTTGGCTAAGCATGTGTGGAATCCAAAAATTTTGTAATCTTAATTACCATAATGAGAAAATGCTACAAAATTAAATATTCAATTAACCTTTTGAAAAATATAACTTCCAAAAGTAATCAAGGGTTTCCAAAATCCCAAAGCTTGAAATTCCAATAATGGCCTTATTAAATTATATCAAATATAATTTAATTTTAAACATTTAATAATTATCATATAGTTATTAAAACCATATATTAACTTTTAATATATAGTTTCAAGTGTGACAAATAATATCATTAATCATATTAATAATATTTATACATATGTGAGTATATAATTGGACTATCCAATTATATTAAATCTGCTACAGTATATTGAGCTAGCACATAGACCAAATAGACCTACAGTTCTGAGCTCCAATAATCTCGAAATATTTATTAAGCTTTTAATTAAATATTCTTGAATTATTAACTCAGAGTTATTACATTAAAAACCTGAAGCTGAACTCTCGTTGCCGTAAATAGAATATTAAGCCGAACCAAGTCGGCATCCATCTATATAGTCACTATATATGGATTAACCATTCACAAGTATCTCGTAATTAGAGCCAGGTCATAATGTCTGTTATACCCCTCTAATTATTTTTACCTTAAGTACCATTGATTCTCTAATGAACGATTTATTTATAACCATTATGAATTTTAATCTTTCTATTCGTAATAGAAAGACTTGAGCGCTCTAATCATTCAAGTACCGAATCAACCCTTAAGGAAGATACTCATCTACTTCTCGCAAGAAGGAGTGAACTCCATGTCTATGTAAAATGTCCCCAGCAACACACCAGACCATGCCCCAAAAGTACGTAGCTATTGGTCGGGGACTGCTATACCAACCTTACCTTTGTAAATCAAAAAACATAGCCTGCCATGCATGAGTTCATAGTATACTCAAGATTAAGATCAATCCATACATGACCATCTAGTAGATGGAAATGAATTTCTTTTATTTAACAGATATTATAAAAAAATTATTTTTATCTGGGTCCAGTCCTATATGATCACATCATACAAGGTGCCTTCATTCTCATGTCTCCACATGGATGATCCCGGATCAAGGTCGCCATACAATTTTAGAATGGACCACATCTATAGATAAACCACAAATAAAGTTTCCGGTTTGTTTGTTCTCTATGGACTATTCTAGATTACCCACTTCAGACTTAAATCCTCTTGTGTATGACACTCATACACTAAGTCTGAAGGTACATATGTAATCTTGGGTAATCAAGATAATTTACAATATGCGAAATTTAAACAAACACTTTGATAAATGAATAATACATCATTTTATTTCATAATATATAAAACCGTTTACATTACATGAAGCTCTAGGGCATATATCCCAACAGTATAGAGGTCCGAGGTTTCAGCTCAGGATTTCAGTAAAAGTTTCTCACCTCATAGTTAGTTAATGTTTATGTTTTAGCTCACGTAATTCATATGAAGTAACTAGTCATAGTTTAAGCTGACTAAACCACCACGGGTTTGGGATAGCCTTAGCCACGGGTTTGGGTGGTTTGGTAGCTAATAAGTTAGTTCTCATTAGGAGAAATTTGATGTTGCTAGTATATAAAGTATATCTACAGTGCGGAAAAGAGTTGTATGTATGTGGATGAATACTTCAAGATTGGTGTATAAGAGATGTTAGAATTATGTAGATGTGAAGTATAGTGTCGAATCAAGAAGATAAATTCACTACATTGTTGCATTTAGTACATTGAGTAAATTATCCAGGTATAATATAAGTAAACGGCCATCGGGTAAAGATAAGATTTATAAGTTTGTGTATTTACATATATCTGATTTCTATTTAGGTTCTTATTGTTACTTGATATATTTACATAAGACGTGAGTTACTTACTGAGCTTTATAGCTCACACCCCGATTATTTGCTAGTTTTGCAGGTTCATATTGGACTTAAAGAGCTAGAAGATTTCCTTTGACGTCTTGCAGACAACGGATCACTCTGATGCAGTTAAGTGGGTTTTGAGTCATTGTATGGTTTTGGAATGTGTAATTGGGTTCCCACAGTTTTAGTTTTATTTATTTGTATCATATGTATAATTTTAATCGTGTTGAGCATGTAGTTATTTGTAGTTATTTTTCTAATGTCAGACCATAAGCCTATTTATATATGAGTTGAGATTTTTCAGGCCGAAAGACTATTTGCATGAGTTGAGATGATTGCTTTTAGATTTAATATCATAAAACCTCGAGATGCTGGACTTTGATCCAGGTTTCATGGTTTTTAGCAGAGGTCATGCCGAAATTTTAGCAGCATCAAAGGCTTATTGAGATGGGTTTTCCTGTCTCTTGCCGGTAGCATCCTGACATTAGGTGGGATGTTACGGTTTTTCAATTTACATGTCATGTCATAATTTCACGTTTACAACTCATGTTATGTTTTCACGTTTACAATAAAAATCATGTTTTTATGTTATAGTTCACGTCATGGTCTGAGATCACGCTCTCATGTTACAAGATCATTTCACATCTTTAGGTCACATTTCTATGTTTGCAAGACACGCTATGTTTTCAGGCCATGTCACGCTACGTTTTCCGTATTTATAACTTTTGGCTCACGATTCCCATGTGTTATGTTTACAAGTTTACAGATCGTATTTTATATGTATGTAACATCCCTCTCCAGGAGATGCTACTGGCAGGGAATAGGTCGTCTTATCCCCCTGAGCCTCTAACTCACTGACTATGTACATCACTACTATCTCGCCACAAATACAGACTCATGCATAGAGACCTTTGCCCAATTCAATAACTTACTATGCACCTATAATACTCATAACTATGAATACACAACAATACATTTTTGTCTCTGTCAATGTTACTTTAACTTACTACACACACACAATATCAACTATACAAAATACATGATACATGATCTTTCTCAAATTGTGACTGTGCTACATCTTTAACTCAACCTGATGGACTCAATATCCGAGTGACTGTCATCAGTATCTATCCTCTCGAGCTTGTCCTATGAGTAACCTGCAAAATAAGAAACTAGCAGTAGGGGGAGGGTTAGATCGTTTGAACGATCTAGTGAGTGGAAAGTAAAAAATGAAAACTGATTCTTTCTGAAGCTTCATAGTTCTAAAAACTGAAAATCTCCCCAGAAAATAATCTTTTCTGAAATCTCTTTCTTATCTGAAAACTCAACTATTTCTGAAAGTCTTTTATGAAATCTCTTTTATAAAACTCATCTTTTCTGAAGAATATGTTTCTAGAAATTTGTTTCTAAAAAATCTACATCTGAAAAATCGGGATCTGAATATCTGGCGCATGGGGGCGTTTCGTATCGCCGTCCCCCATATGTAAAATCTGGCGCTTGGGGGCGTCCCCCCGTATGCAAATATCTGGTGGTCTTGGGGCATTATGTATCATTGTCCCCAAGCCACAAATCTGGAGCCGGGGATACGGATCCATGCTACCCTTATGACTCAAAATCTAGGATCTATGGGCATCAGTCATCCATAGTCCTGAACTGCATGTGCATATGATATATGTATCCGTCAATTTTATATTTGAGTCAAGTTACATACTTAGGTGAGTTTTTCCCTCATGCCTCCAAAAATCGTAAAACTCAAACTTTGTAAATCATTTATTTCTAAAACATTCTTCAAAACCTTTTCATTCAAAATACAGTTGAAAGTATTCTTGGAAAACGCTCTAAGTGCTCAAAAGTAAGTTTTGATTCAGAAACATATAAGTAAACACATTTTGAGAGAATAGTCCACTCACAGATTTTGGAATTTGGCTGGCATTGTTTCGCTTCGTCGAAAAACTTGGGATTCATGCCGATAATTATAATCGGTAAACTTAATTAATATTCAAGTTTTGAATTATGCTTGTAATATAACATAATGTTATAAATGTGCTGATACAAACCCTTTGGGTGGCCTCTAGCATCCTAATATGAAACTGGAATGAGTAAAACTATTTTCTGAAAAACTGGTCACGCGTCGCGATACTGGCCTAAGGGCGTTGCGACGCTCACACAAGTAGCTAAGATAGTGAGCATCCTCTACTTCCGTATCGCGACGCAATGGTTGGACGTTGCGACTCCCACACACGTCGAAGTTGTAGGTCTCGGTCTTAGCTTTTCGACGATATAAAATTCATAAAAAAAATCAGAGATCGTATGAAAAATTTACGGCCCGAGTACAAAGGGCTGTCCGTATTGAATCTTAAAATCATTTTCGTATCAAAACTACGAGGAATTTATCGAATGTCCAAAAAATAATTTTGTGAGTCCATACATGCTTGAACATGATTTATATCATGTATTATGCCTTCCATAACTTAGTAGTCGTCGAGATTATTGGGGTGTTACAATGTATCATGCTTACATTTTTCAATTCATGACTTTCCATGATTTTTAATTTGAGTTTTCAACAAATTATTTACAAGTTCTAGAAATAAAATATTTGCAAAGTACCAGTAGAGTATCGTCCCCTCATATATAGCTCTATTGGGTATGCTCACGATGCCTTGTGGGCCACTTATCACCCGCATAGGCTTATTCATGTTCATGTTCCTCTGCTTATGCTGCACCAGATCCTGTTAAGTAGGCTTTACGCCCCCAGGTTATGATACTGGTGAGATTTTTCATGAAAATCAGTTTATAGACATGTTTACAGATTTCAGTTCATGAATACAGTTCAGATCATGTACATATTTTCAGTTCATGTTACGTTTTCACTCCATGCTCATGTTTTCAAGTTTCATGATTCATTTTTCAAGCTCATGTTTATGTTTTCAATTTCCGATTCAATTTCCAGCTTATGATTTTATTTTATAGTTTATAGTCACATTTTCATGTTTACAGTTTACAGTTTTCAAACCATGTAACAGTTTGCAACCAAATTATTATGTATATATTTTAAGTCATGTTTACGTTTTCAGTGTATGTGGACATTTTCAGCTCATGATATAATTTCCAGTCATGTTCTCAGTTCATGTTTTACAATTTTCATGTCAAGGTTACAGTTCATGTCAAGATATTAGTTTCAAGTCATACTTGTAGTTTTCAACTCATGTTCATGTTTGCAGCTCATGATTCAAGCTTCGGTTCATATGTCAGTTTCCCGGTTATGTTATAATTTTCATACATGTATATGATCTATAGTTCACGTTACAGTTTATTGTATGTATATGACTCACAACTCAAGCTTCTTCATTTACTTATACTTCACGAATCATGTTTGAAATAATTTCATGCAAAATATAATTTTATTATATGTTTCATTTCCAGCTTTCACTCACTAAGTTGCTTGTTCGACCTACTATTTCCATTTTCAATTCATGTGCTGCAGGTTTTTCACCCACTCAGAGGGCGAGCTTTAGAGAAGATGGACACCAGCTACAATCATCAGTCATTAGGTTCAAATAATAAAGGCCTATTAGTAAAGTATTGTTTCATGTTAGTGTTGGAGTTGGTGCTTGGAGCGCCAATCCGAATAATATATTGTACATTATATTTTATTAATAAAATAACTATATTAGATTCATATATAAATATGCTGAGAATGACATCGACCTTAGAATAGTCATGTAGTAATACTGGACACTTGGTGGTCCGATATTGGGATAGTATTATTATTATAAACTATTCTTAAAGTAAATATTCCTAGTCATTGGTTTTGGAATACGATCGAATTCCTATAACCTAGAAGACTAGCACATGTCGTATATTAGAATTGGAGTTCCAATGGTTTAACCCGATGTACCATGAGCTTGGGAAGCTCGTACAGACATGTGGGTATTCGTTGGACCGAATACTGAAAGATTCATAGGTGATTCCTAATAGTTGGAAGTACACACCTCCGTCAATAGGAATCTCCTCGAGTCGAGTAACATATATGATCCTTTGACTATAGGATAATATTGATTTTGTGTGTGATCCTCCATATTTTGATTTCATATATGTCTGAGACCTTTCATGGTCTAACTGTTAGATGTTCGTTGGGTGTTGACCGACACACTCGTTAATCAAGTGCGTATCAAGATATGATCCATCGACCCGTATGTGTAACATAAAAGGGTTTAAGTATCCATATGAGTAAGTCTCGATTCTTAAGATTTTGGCCAAAGCTGATCACCTATGGTTGATCGCATACATCAGAAATGGTGTTCTGATTAGTTGTAAAGAATCGTGGACATGTCGACAATATGAGATGTGCGCCTCAGAAACTTGACGGTGTAATCTATATTTCTTAAGCACAACTTAGATAGCCTATGACATACGGATTGTTAAATATATGTGATGACCTCAACTTGTATAGTTCAGAAAGGTCATTCGCGTTCTTCGCGAATTCAGAGGTGGCCGAATTGCGTACATATAAGCTAGGCTTATATGACAAATGTATCTGAAATTAGAGAGTCCCACATTATGAAGTGTACTCGTTGAGCACTTGGGTAGCCGATAATGTTTGATAATAAATAATATTTGATATTATAATTATCAATTAAAATAGTGTTATTGGATAACATTAAGTATTTACTTTGACCCAATTGGATTAATCCAAAATACACAAGGGCTTTGTTGTAATTTCATAAATATCTCTACCATTAGAGGATATTTTGATAATTATAAATATATAATAATAGGTGTATTTGGCTTGATTTAATTAGATTAAATCAAAGTGGTAGAGATTGAACTAATCGATTGGATAGACTTTTGTCTTGATTTAATTGGATTAAATCAAAGTGGTCGACAAATGTGATTAGTCACACCTAATTATACATATTTGGACACAATGAATTAAACCTACATAAAAGTTGATTAGAACTTTTGTTAATTAAAAATTTCATAAGCTTCACTATAAAAGGTAAGCTTAAGCAAGTTTTTAAACAAGGCAATACAAGCTTAAACAAGCATTAAGCAAAAGAAATAAATATTAGCCTAAGTATAGTTTTTGTGGGAGAAGTTTTGGAAGTTCTATACAACAACAATGAGAAGAAGATTGGATCTTCGAATCAAGCTTGCTAGCTTTGTAAGTTCTCTACAACAACAAGGAGAAGAAGATTAGATCTTCGAATCAAGCTTGCAAGCTTTGTAAGTTCTTTACATAATTGTAACAAGGATTAGAAGATTGGATCTTGGAATCGAGCTTGCTACGTAAGTTTGATCTTATCTAAGGCTATGTTATTATTAGTGAGTTGTTATCATAAACATAAAGTGATGTATTATGTATTGGGTACATAATAACATAACTTGATGTTGAAATTAGGCTAATGAATTGTGTATGGATGTTTTAGAAGTAGAAACACAATGTGCTTGTGATTGAGTTAAAATGTTAATGTTGGACATAAACATAAAATTAGAGTTTGGAACTGTAGATGAAAGCTCAGAGTTATGGCTACCATTCTAGAATCACTTGACCACATTTGAGTGACTTGGAATTATTCATGAGTCATTTCATTGTGCAATTCTATTTTGGTTTGTGTTTTGATTCAAAGAAATACATATATTTTTTGAATATATATATATATGTGTGTGTGTGTGTGTGTGTGTGTTTATTATAAAACATGTGTTGAGGTTGGTTTTGAAATTAAAATTATTTTGGATATTTTTAAAAGTGTTTAAGGATTTTTCAAAAAAAAACTCGAGGCTACTGCGTTGCAGCGCAAGCAGTTGCACATGCTTGCGCAGCATGCGCAAGAAAGTTGAGCATGCACAAGATGGTTGCTTGTGCAAGCAAGCTGAGCATGCACAATCTGAGAATGCTTGTGCAGTATACGCTATGCACGCACCATGTGCATGACCCGATTTTTTCTCTCGTTTTGGTTTTTCCTGACTCGGATTCATCTCCGATTTTTCCCTATAGAACGAGAAAGATTCGAAAAATTTCGAAATCGTCTGTAATATTTTCAGACTTTTCGGAAGATTTTCTAAATTTTGGCCAAAAACTGAATCTAGTGCTATGAATTAGGGGTGTTCATAAGGTTGGGACGCGGGCTATCGGGTTTATAATTTTTTAAAAATAATTTCGGGTCAATTTGAACCCGATCCGAATTCAAGTCGAAAACTCGGGTCTGACCCGACCCGACTCGATGTAAATGATATATTAAAAAAAAAAAAAAAAATCAGGGCACACCCGCACCATGAGTCTTTCTTTTCTCTCCCAATTTCTGCCACAGCCATTCTCCTCTCCCAATTTCTTCTCTGAGTCTTTCAAGCCTCAAGCCTCAAGCCTCTCAAGGTTAATTAAAATATATAATTATTTTATGATTTTATTTTTTTGATTTTGTATCTGGCGGCTCGCGCATGGTCTTTAAGGGGAGAACACCGACGACCGACCATGTTATTTGCTTTGCTTGCTGCTGGTGGCTCTGAGAGCATATGTCCAATAAAATTCCATGTTGTTATGGTTCTTTCTAATAGATTTCATCTGGCATGTTTCTGCTAGACACACACACACATAAAAGGAATTCCAATAGACAGTTAGACACACACACGACAGACCATCAAAATAGGGGATGTTTCTGCTTCCGTTCTGTGAGATTTCCATGTTGTTCTGGTTGTTTTTGTCCATATAAAAATGGACCGATATATAGGCTAATGTTTGATGCAATTTTGAGCAAAAATCATTGCTATTTCATTATTGTTTCACTGCTGTTTTTCTGCGTCATTATTTTATCGCAAATAGCACAATTTTTTTCTCGTCATTTGAGTGTAAATTTGGGGCTTATTTATTCACTGATCTATTGCACACACAAGAACATATAGCTGGAGCAAAACCAGTCACACGGATGACAGACCCATAATTTTATTTTTAAAGATGATGCAAGTTGCATCATGGAATTGCAACCTAATTTGATAAGGATCAACATATAAACAACATAAACAGATGCATGCATTCACATCAATAATTCACATCACTTGTACTATTATCAGATATTTGATTTTGTTCTGACGTTCTGTTGTAATATCGCAGGGTGAATGAAAACATTAAAAGACCCAATGATTGAGGAGGTTGAGAATTGTTCAAGTGAGGAAGAGAATAATGAAGCTACACACATAAATCTTTCGACAAATCCTACCCCAACGCCTATAGAGTTGTTGACCCTAAACAACAAACTTTGAAATATGAGAAAGTACAAGATGGTTGAGGGGTAACTTAAAATCAGTTCACTTTACTATTGAAGAAGCAAGGGTTATACTTGCTAGAATGGTAATAGTTTATGAATTGGCATTTAAAATGGTGGAAGGGGAGGGATTTAGGGATTATTCTCAAAATTTGAATCCTCGACTGATAGTTCCCTCTCGTATAACTGTTACGAGAGATTGTTTGAAAATATATCAAAATGAAAAGATGAAATTGAAATCTCTAATGAAGTCGCAGCGTGTGTGTCTAGCCACCGATACTTGGACTTCAATTCAAAATTTAAATTATATGTGTCTCACAGCCCACTGGATAGATGATGATTGGAAGTTTCAAAAGCGAATTTTAAACTTTTTTCAAGTGCCTAATCACACGGGGGAGACAATTGGTAAATTTATTGAAGCATGCATGTTAGATTGGGGAATTGATAAAATTTTCACTATTACTATTGATAATGCTAGTTCTAATGATAGTGCAATAAGGTATATAACACGGAGGACTAAAGAATGGCCTTCAACTATTTTAGGCCATAACTTTCTTCACATGAGGTGTTGTGCACATATTGTAAACCTGATTGTAAAAGATGGCTTGCGAGAGAATAATGAAGTGATTGAGAAAATAACAAATGCGGTAAGATATGTGAGATTGTTCCCCCGCTGGGAAGTTGAGTTTTAAGATTAGTGTTGAGCGGGAGAAAATTGAGTTTAAAGGCCTTTTATGTCTTGATGTGGAGACTAGGTGGAATTCTACCTACTTGATGTTGGAGACGGTTGAGATTTTTGAGAAAGCCTTTTTTAGGTTAGAAGATGATGATCCCAGATTTAGATTGTATTTTGATGGGGTTAAAATTAAAGGGCCTCCTAGGTCGAATGCTTGGAGACGATGTAGATGCCTACTGAAGTTTTTGCAAGTATTTTATGATGTTACTCTTTCATTTTTGGGTTCTTTCCATGTGACATCAAATAATTTTTTTCCATGAATTTGTAAGGATTCAAACCATATTACTTCAATATGCCCAAAGTAGTGAATTGATGTTAGAAAGAATGGCCATTGATATGAAAAGTTTGACAAGTTTTGGGAGAATCCAAAAAAAGTGAATTGGGTGTTATTTGTTGGTATTATTCGTTGGTATTATTCTTGATCCAAGGTGTAAGATGAAATATGTCAAGTTCTTCCTCTCTCAAATTTATGATGTTTATAAGGCTTTTGATGTTGAGACTCGGGTACGAGATGCCTTGAATGATTTGTATAAATACTCTAAGGATGAGTCTTCAGTGGGATCTTCTAGTCGGGTGAGTGTGCCAACTACCAACAATATTATTTCGGAGGATAATGCTAGTTCTATTGTTGGAGAAGCTCGGGAATTTCTTAATTTTAAATTCAAAAAATATTTATTGGATGAGCAAAGTGTGGAGACTCAATGTGACTTGATTAGATATTTGTCAAATGGGTGTGAAGAAGATTCAGAAATTTTTGATTTATTGAATTGGTTGAAAGTAAATTCTTCCAAATATCCAATTCTATCTAACGTAGCAAGGACTATTTTGGCTATTCTGATCTCTACAATGGCTTCCGAGTCGGCTTTTAGCACCGGTGGTAGGGTAATTGATCCATTTAGAAGTTCATTAGCTCCTGCGACGGTGGAAGCTTTAATTTGTGCTCAAAATTGGTTGCGATCTATGCCGACTCAAATTGATCTTCGAGCTGCCATGGATGATGTGGAAAAATTTGAGGAATTTGCTTCAGGTACTGTTATACTTAAATTTATAGAAATTATTTAAGACTTACAATAACAAAATATGGATTCTAATTATTTGGGTTGTTTATGTATTTCATTGTTATGTTATCATCAAAGAATTATCGGGATCAAGTTCTACTTATACGATTGAGCCTACCTTGCTTAATGATGATATAAACGATGATGTTGATTCTACTGATGAATTCATATAAGGTTTCTTTTATTTTTTATCGCTCCAAATCTTATTTCTAATTTCTATATTGAAAATGAAATTTAACTTATTTGATTTAAATGTGTTTATAATTTCATATAATTGATGAGGAATAATAATATTATTTGATATTACAGGTTTGAAAACTTTGTTGGAAATTGGGAAATTTAAGTTTGGAAATTTGGAAGTAGAAATTTCGAAATTTGTGAGATTGTAAGCTGAAGTGTTTTCATTTTGAACTTTCATTACTTCTTATGCATACCACATAGTTGCAGATTTTGTAAGTTGAACTGGAAATTTATAATTTGTAGTTTGTTGTTTGTGAAATTTGTAAGTTTAACTGAAAATTTGTAAGTTGAACTGGAAATTTGTGAAATTTGTAATTTGTAGTCTGAACTTTAAACTGAAAATTTGTAGTTTGTAAGTGGAACTGGAAAGTTGAACTGGAAAAAGAATGGCAAAATTCAGATTATTGTGGCTGAGTTTCGAACCTGGATCTAGTTGGAAATTAACCAAAATTTTTCCATTTTAGCTACGCACGAAATTCAATAAATATGTATCATTAAAACTATATATATTACATTCACTACATCTTATGTTGACCGACCCGACCCACAGTTTTTTGACACGACCCATAGTGGTCCGACCCGCGCGGGTCACCTTCTCAAATTTCAAATTTCGAGTTGGAAAACCTGAATGACCCGACCCGATTGGGTCATAAAAAAATACGAAAAACCCAACCAGACTCGACCCATGAACACCCCTACTATGAATATGTTATATTGGATGTATTATGAGTAATGAAACTAAAATTTTTGAAAACATACTGGATTTGTATTTTCCTGGAAAGTCGGGAAGTTTATACTATCAGTTAGTTCTTTGTGAATGACGATCCTAACCACCCTTATTTTGTGTTACAGATGGATAAAGAGAAAAACCAGCACGAGACTCCAAGTAAGTACTGCATGTTGGTTTGCCTTAAGTAAATATTGTAGAAGTGCGGATAGTCGTAGATACTTATTGTGTGTGTGATTGTACTTAAAATAGAATACATAGTTGCATATTATTAGAGACATAAATGGAAAGTGTCAGGAATAATATAGATACTTGTAGGGTGGAATAGTGATACTGAGATATAAAATATGAGTGCAGGCATGTGTCTGCGAGTGTGTGTAATATGTGGCAGATATAAGGAGTAGATAAAAGTTTTAAGTGTAACCAGAATATTTCCACCAGATGTAGATACCTAGCTTATGTAATTGATTTTAACTACAATGATGGCATAGCTATGAATTTCCCGGTATTGGGAATCATAATTTGGTACAGTAACATATAGTTATATAAGTGTTGATATGTATAGTCAAACTCCATATCAGGGTATGTGTACCATGGATGTGTTTGATGTATGAAAATGTTGATATATTGATAATTGTTATATGATGTGTGGTGATGATGATGACATGTTTAATATTCCATATTTGATTGAAACTTTGATGTGATATGTTTCAAAAATTTACTTTAGCGTGTATAGTACGTTGTTAGTTGAGATTCAATTTAAAGTTTAGAAACGTTTTCAAAAATATTTTTAAATAGATTTTAATTTTGTTTTTGGGCTGAAACAGTTTTGATTTGAGTGTGGATTCAGTTTCATGAGACGTAATGATATGTCTGCTACTATGTATAAGCATGTTGCATATAGATGTGATTGATGAGATGAGGCATGAGCCCACTTTGTACGTATTGGATTATTGGGATGTCATCAGCTCACGATTGACTATGGCTACCTATGTTGATTTGTACATGGATAATAGCATTGCATCACATTACATGGCATACATGTTAATATGGTTGATATGATGATGCATATGTATTTTACATACCCATAGAGAGGCCATGTACACATAGGCAGAGACATATCCAAGACTAGGGGAACAGTGATATGTAATGCTTCTAGGTACCTCAGTCCAGATACGGATCCAGGACAATGGGACGACGATACTTAACATCTCTGGATCCTAGTTTCAGTGACATGGGGGACGAAGATACGTAACACCTCATGGCACTAGTTAGGTATTTAGGGATTCAGCGATACGTAACTGTTGGTCTCTAAGATCATCCCAAGAACATTTCAAACATGATAAAAGTGTGAATACCAAAAGAAAGTATAGCGGAATTATACTTACAAAGATCGGTTGTAAGATGTGTAGAGTTCAAAATTTTGCTCTCTTTGAAGTTTTTCCAAGCTCCTCCAAAGTTGTGTATCAAGCTCCAAGCTTTATCTTTGAATGATGTTGAGCTCTAAGCTTGAGAAGGATTCCAAACTCAAATGATGGTTTCCCTATCACCTTTGTATGATTCCTTTTAAGTGCTAGCTTAGGAAAAATTGCTACAAAATTTCCTTTTCCTTCTTGTAACTCTCGGCCAAGTAAAGAGGAAGAAGAAAGAGTGCTTTGGGCGTGAATGGTGGAGAGAAGAAAGAGAGGAATGACTTGTGTTTTTGTTTCAAAAATAATTACTAAGTCAAATACCAAAAGTTGTAAATGGTTTATTCAAAACCAAAAATAAAAAGTGTTGAGAGCCAAAATTGTAATTAATGCTCTCAACCACCTCCATCACCAAAAGTGACTTGTGTCACATCACTCAAAGTTGATGTGATTTCCATCACAAAATGTGACTAATGATGTGACTTGTGATGTGACTTGTGGGCCCCACTTTAATTCAAAATCTGAGTGGGCCCGTAAACACATTCCGGGCTTGGGTTCGTTAATTCCGAATTAACGAATTTTCCGTTGCGACGTAATTAAATCCAATTTAATTAAATAATAGTGTCTCACAAAATTATTACGAAAGTCGCTCGCGAATTAACTCTAAATTAATTCATTCGCCCGAATTAAAATCCAATTTCAATTTGTGTCGAAATCTAATTTCATTTAATATATCGAATATATTATTTTATCGATTAATTCCAAATTAATTGTTCTCTCTCTTCTAATAGAATTTTATCCCAGATAAATTCTCGCCGTAATTAATCCCATATTAATTTTTCTCGAGTCATACATCATCGGTGAATCTTTGGGAAGCGACCCATGAGATCCCTGGATATGTTGGCAGTAAATTCGGTCATCGGACTACGGTACCACGTTCTTATCGATTTACGAGACATGGTTGGCTTCTAGCAAAGCGTCGTGCCTACCAAATTCTCCAGAAATATTCTTTAAGGAATTTATAATCTTTTTTAGGCGTAGTATACGTAGTATTGCGTATTGCGATCCGGTATCGGATGTCACATGCAAGGCCTGGGGCTAGAATAGTGTCTGCCCCGTACGAAGCATATATCGGATCACAAGCAACTAGTCTCTTTAATCGGATAATCGTGACCTTGTCATATTATCCCGATAGTTGTAACATAATAGAGAACCGGTTCTGTATCCCTGCGTGATCATCATCTCCATATGACTGAAGTGATACTTCCGTCTTGACATCACACCCAATACACTACGATTCTCAATAAACCCAGAAGAGGCGTACACAGAACCTCTTAAAGTCCCGGACGACCAAAACCAAAGTGTATTGATTGTCGCAAGTACTAGAGATGCAAGTCTCAGGTTAAGACCAAATACACCTACCCTGAAGAGGATTCCCATAGACACATAGTCATACTACTAATGGGATTCTGCGGGATCTATCCAGAGCGAAGCTGTTTCCGTACCATCGGCAAACACAACCTCCTATCACACTTGCATAAATATCCAATACTTAAATATATGAGAACTATGTTGTTACGCTTCCATAACATGCACAAGTGCAATACTAGTCTATTCTGCATTATCGATGTCCAGTCTCGATAATACTACGACTATGGATATTTAATGATTAAACCTTTGTGGATTGATATTGTCTCATATCTTATAATCTGGAACTAATCATAAGGAATTTTATCATTTATATATATAAGTAATCTAATTACAAAAAATGATAAAAAGCAATTTCCATTGTCACATAGTTAATTTGTACAAAAACCACAATGTCTTTTACAAATAGTGACGATATGGGTCATAATTGTCCAACAATCTCCCACTTGGCCTATAGTCAGTCACTCAAGCATCTAACACCTGAACTATGTATATGTCGCTCAAACTTTTGCTGAGGAATAGCTTTCGTCAGCGGATCTGCAAAATTGTCCTATGATGCGACCTTCTCGATCTTCACATCGCCACGATGTATAATCTCACGAATCAGATGGAAACGTCAAAGAACATACTTGGATCGTTGATGAGACTGCGGTTCCTTAGCCTGCACTATAGCCCCGTTATTGTCACAATACAATGGAACGGGCTCAGCTGCTAACGGAACTACTCCTAATCCAATTAGGAATTTACGGATCCAAACTGCCTCTTTTGCTGCTTTAGCTGCAGCAATATACTCCGCTTCTGTTGTTGAATCGTTAACAGTCTCTTCCTTGGAAGATTTCCAGCTTACTGCTCCGTTGTTCAAACAAAATATGTACCCAGATTGTGACTTACAGTCGTTTTTATCGGTTTGGAAACTTGCATCGGTAAACCCAGTTACCTCAAGTTCTCCATCTCCATAGATTAAGAAAGCATCCTTAGTTCGTCTAAGATACTTAAGGATATTCTTAACCGCCATCCAGTGACCTTAACCTGGATCGGCCTGATAGCGACTACACATGCTCAAAGCATACGAGACATCAGGTCACGTACATATCATGGCATACATGATCGATCCAACTGCCCTCTTAGATTGTTCCATGTTGAATCTCTTCAACACTTTGTCAATGTACGTGCTCTGGGAGAGTCCAAGCAGCTTTCTAGATCTATCCCGGTAGATCTTTATTCCCAGAATAAAGGCTGCTTCTCCCATATCTTTCATGGAGAATTTTAATGAAAGCCAAGCTTTCACCGATTATAGCATGGGAATGTCATTGCCAATAAGCAATACATCATCGACATAAAGGACAATGAATTTCAGTGCGCTCCCACTAACCTTCTTATATACAAAAGGATCATCCTCGTTTTGAACGAAATCATATTCTTTTATGATCTCATCAAAACGTTGGTTCCAAGAAAGCGATGCTTGCTTCAATCCATAAATGGATCGATTTAACTTGCAAACCTTGTCTGCATATTTACGTACGAAAAAACCGTCAGGTTGTTGCATATAAACATCCTCCAAAAGGTTTCCATTAAAGAAAGCGGTTTTGACGTCCATCTGCCATATCTCGTAATCGAAATATGCAGCAATAGCAAGCACAATCCGAATGGATTTAATCATGGCAATGTAGGCATTGCATTTTTGCATATCAGCCCAATGATGAGCCTCGTATGGAGGCACTACTTTTTAGTTGCGGAAGTTACGGAAAGCGGTCGTCGGAAGAGAAAGGTCAAGAGTCGACATTTTTATTGGATTTGGTTCGCTTGTTCAAGTTTCAGGTTCGCTCGTTCGGTCTCAGTTTTGAAATCATCCTTGGCCCAAAACCCTCGCAAGCAACATTTCCTTGGCCCAAACACCAAGCCCACCTAATGCCAAATCCACCCCAAGCTAGCAGCCCACGTGAACCTTCACTCACAAACAAATAAACACAGAAGCACCCACTCATAAGACAACAACCCTCACGACCATCTCTCACGCCCATGCAACCAACACAAGCAACAAAAACCCATGCATTGCCCATTCTCACCTCACCCATACACTGCCAACCCATGCACTGCCCATTCTTTCCTCCATGCATTGCCCATCCACCTCTATTATTTTCCCTCCACTCACGCACCTGCCTTCACTCAAAAACCTGACACGCCCCTCTAGCTGGAGCTCCATCTTCCATCGCCACTGACCAGCCCCTTAAGCGCACACACTCTCCACGCAACCTACTCACAACACCCCACCACTCACGAGATCAGCTCTCTCTCACGCTAACATGCAGAAGACATCAACAAGTCACTGACCTCAACCAAAGCAAGCAGCATCCTCCAACCTAGCCGACCCTAAACCTAATCTTTCTCAGCTCTTCACCGTGACAACATGCCCAAAACACGTGATAACCAGACTCAAAGCGTCCCTCACTCTCCCTTCTCTCCATGCACAGCAGCCCACAAACCTAGCAGTCCACCGATCAAAACAAACACACATACAAAACCCTAAAGAAATCTAAATACTTCATTGACCATTGCCCACAAATTACCCTCTCACGAAAACAACAAACCCTTCAGCGCAAAAACCCTTCACTGCCACAGCTCACTGCCTGAAACCGTACCTCACCAGCCCTCACACTCGGCCACAACCCACACGTCCCCAAAGCAGCCTTCAACGTGAAGACCAACAGCCCATTTACCCTTCACCATGACACGTAGCCACACGCTCAAAGACATAAGCAACATACTGCCCAACTGACTGAGTCAAAAGAAGCAGCTTACACGTTGATGGCTCCCATTCACGCCACAAGCGCACACACTCACCACTGCCCTAAGCAACCTACATAAAAAGCCAACAGCCCTTGGCTCACCAGCACACATAGCAGCCCTCCTTCACGTAACAAACAACAAGCACAAACCTAGATACCCTAGCAACCTCGTGTCTCTCCCTTCTCCAGATCACAGCCCTCACCCTCACGCATCTGACACTCATAACCCTAAAAACCCCTCTCTCATGCAGAGCCCTTCAAAAATCAAACAATAGCCCCTTAATGACACATTGAACCCCCAAGTCACAAACCTAAACACAGATACAAATAACCCTCTGACTTGCACCCAACCGCCGACCAAACTTCCCTCACCAACATGCACAAAAACAGCCCCATGCATAGGCAAAACCAGCCGAAATAACCCTTGAAACCAAGACAGAAAACTGTCCAAAAATCATCCCAGAGACTGGCCCAAAATAGATCGAAAATTACGGTGAAAACTGAGAACGGTGAGCGGAAACCGCGAGTAAAAACGGACAAAATAGTAGAAACAGCGGACCAGTGAAAACAGCAAAATGATATCCCTTCCGGCACCGTGGAACGCACTCCCGGAAAGCGACTAAAAAGGTAAGACCTGAGGGCACCATTTTATCTTATTTCCGTTATTTATTTTCTAAGCATGATGTAGTCGTTTAAGTTTATTATTGCTTTATGCATGATTAGGATGTTTAATATGTTATAGTTTTATGCATGACTAGTTGGTTGTGCTTGAGCATGATTTAATTGTTTAGTATGATATTTATTTTCCTATGCATGATTAGGTTGTTTAGTATGATGTTTAATGCATGATTAGTTGGTTGTTTCTAAGCATGATGTAGTCGTTTAGTATGATATTTATTTTCTTATGCATGATTAGGTTGTTTAGCATGATGATGTTTTATGCATGGTTAATAGGTTGTTCTTAAGCATGTTGTGTAGACTTGGTTAATATTGCACAAATCCATTCATTACAAACGACATAAGTAAGGGACCATTCCGAACCCAACGGTTTGAGGTCTTCCCTTGCGAGGGGTGAGTGCGGCCTTAAATCTTTGTCCCGGTTCACACCGGGTGGCGACTCCATTTATTTTGTACTTCCCAACTAGGCCGCGAGCCTGGAACAACGTCGTCCATTTTCTGTTGCCTACAGTCTGGCGACTCCACTGGGGATAAAGAATCGGCCCCGAAATATTGTCTTGTAATGTTTGGATTTGTGCTTTAATTAATCATGACTACTGTGAGTTTAAAGAGTTTAATCAAAGGCATTGTTTAGGCTAGGTGATGGTTGGTGTCTTCCTTCACTCACTACCTTTCGAGGAAAAGCTGTGAAGGCACCTAGATAATCATTCACCTGTAGCTTGTTGTGATAGACTAGTTTGGAGGACTCGTTGTTTATTCCTGTCACCAAGCGATAAGAGCCTAAGAGGCTTGGGTACTTAAGAGAGTCTCGCTCCACCCTCCCTCTGGGGAATCTACAACGGGAAGTCCATTCGACAGTTAGTCACACACCACATCTTGTTGGCACGTACCGTAAGGTATAAAAAAGGTGCGTTCACTTGGTCGCTTGAACCCTTGAGTGGGGAGTCCTAGTTGTGAACAATCCTTCGTCAGCGAGAGCTTTTGTTTACACTCCTAAAACCTACATGTGAACCTTAGTTGCACGACCCTTAGAAAATATTTGTCTATGTTTGATTTTTGGACTATCATCATTTGGATTCAATTGGACTTTTTGTCAAGAGATATGAACTGGTTGGGCCATTTAAACTGGAACGAGTTTGTTTCCTTTGACAGTTGGGCCAAAAGTTTCTAAAATGCTGATGGGCCATTTTGTGTTTAGGCCCTTTATTATTTGAAGTTGTTTAGTTATGTTATCGCAAAAGTATAAATTTGTTGGGCCTTTTCAACTGGGACAAGTTTGCACCCAGCGATATTATGATTAAATGCTTTAAAATGATAACGGGCCAATTAATGTAAATTATTTTATGAGCTTGTTTATTTGCATTGCACACATGTCATGCATACATGCATCATGCTAACCCTTTGTGCCTTAAAAGCCATCATAGACTCCCGTTGGGTTGGTAAGGAAGAAAGATTTGTCAAGGGATCATCAACCAGTATGAGTGGGTCAGTCAACGGGGAATCCCGCCTAGATCAATTGAAAGCCAAGGTAGCTGAAATTGCTGAAGATGTGCAAGTTTTGACCAATGTTGTGACCAGTTTGACCATACCCGGTATAGCCGATAACAGAAAGTTGTACAATCAGAATGGAAAGACCATTGGGGAATCCTCGGAAGAAGTAAGCAGAAAAGACAGTATAGTCATTCAGCAATGGGAAACAGGGCAGCGAGACTATCAGATTTAAAAGAGAATGAGTTCACTGAGTCGATCGATGTAAACAGATTGAATCAGTTTTTAGCCTGAGGAAGAAAAGATTGAGCAGTCACTAAGGGAATTGGCGGAAGGCCTAACCCAACGGGATAGGAAACATATGCATGCATACACGTAACGTACTTGCAATTCTTGTGTTTGTTCTATGTTTGCAGGTTTCAAACAGAAAAGAAGAACCGACAGGAGGAAACACATGATGTCGAGGAGCACAATGATGGTCTCACCCATCAAGAACAGGGAGTATCTCTACACATGTATGTGTATACGTTACATGCACACGTCTTTATTCTATTGTTTTGTGTTTGCAGGTTTCAAAAAAAAAAAGGGGAAAACGGCAAAGATCAAAAGGTGGCACAAACACCGAGGACGACATTGAAGCCACCTTGACAGATGGATTTCGGTCATGTCTGGCTGAAGACGATGAATTTAGTGCTAACAGGGAGGCAACCCATGCACTTTGTTGCGATTTCTGTTTTCATGTTTTGTGTATACATGTTGTAGAATTTTTAATTTTGTATGTTATTTTTGTAGGTAAAAGCAAAGACGGAGCATGTTAAGACTGAAGGAATGGTGTTTGGCAATCACAAAGATAGGAGCTAATCCATTAGTGGTGGTAGACTAATAATCGTTCTGTGGAAGACATTTTCTTGACTGCGACAAAGGCCGAAGAGTTGATTGAACAGATCCTAGCCTTTGAACCAAAGCTCGACCCCATCCTCTCCAAATTGGACTAGACTGATAGTGATCGTGGCAAGAAGCGCAGATTGGACATTGATCTGAATCGATGATGCGCCATGCTGACCAGGTATTCCAAGGCCTATTTGAAAGTTTGTGTTCTAATTGAAAAGTTTGTATTTTATTTTAATTGTTGAAAAAAAAAAAAAAGAGAAAGAAAAAAAAAAGAGAAAAAAAGAGAAAAAAAAAGAATAAGAAAAGAAAAAAAAATGAAAAAAAAAAAAAAGAATGAAAAGAAAAAATGAGTGAGAGAAGTCTTTGATAATTAGACATATGTCCGGTGATGACATTGCATGCTGTAGGGAGAAACCCTAGAAACAATAAGTACGAGACGCGCTCTCTTCTGGTATTTTGAATGGATTGATCTCTGTTAGACTCACGAGCACTTGATTGTGGGATCCTAGCAGTAGAAGCCTGAGTGGTTAGCAAGGTGACTAGTTGAAGAGATGGTGGATCAGTGAATGACCGTTTGCTTGGATGTCCACTCTGGTTTACGGACGCTACGATATATGATATGGTAAAAATAAAAGAAAAAGTCTCTTGAAAAAAAAAAAAAAAAAAAAAAAAAAAAAAATGGGCCGCCTATAACCGATAAGCGTGAAGCTACCCATGGGCGAGTATTAGGACCACCATGAGGAGAAATGCTACCTTAAAGGGTAGGTGTGTCAAAGAATGAAAAAGAAAAGAAAAGAAAAGAAAAAAGAGAAAATTCAGAATGAAAAGAAAGAGACAAAAGAAAAAAAGATGAAAACCATATCATGTTGAGTATGCTGAAGTAATCACAGAATGTGATTAAGACATCCAGGTTGGTTAGACGCACTGGTTCGATTCTCTGAAACGAAATCACCAAGTTGGATTACTAAAGGACTAAGCTGCGAAAGAGCCTTAGCACACACACACTAAGAGTCTAATTTAGATCACCCATTCAGACAATCGAAATTGAGTGTATCAAGTACTTTGAAGGTTCTCTGGTTTCGACACGAAGCATTCGTTGAGGACAAAAATATGTCTATCTATCAAAGATTATCTCGTGAGAGGTGGTGTAATGTGTGAAGTAGAATATCATATCAGCTTGGGGGCGAAGCCCCACATCAGTATCAGTTTGGGCGAGGCCCGTATCAATATCAGTTTGGGGCGAGGCCCATATCAGTATCAGTTTGGGGCGAGGCCCACATCAGTATCAGTCTAGGGCGAGGCTCATATCAGTATCAGTCTGGGGGCGAGGCCCATATCAGTATGAGTTTGGGGGGAGACCCATATCAGTATCAGTTGGGGCGAGGCCCATATCGGTATCAGTCTGGGGGCGAGGCCCACATCAGTATTAGTCTGGGGCGAGGCCCATATCAGTATCAGTTTGGGCGAGGCCCATATCAGTATCAGTTTGGGGCGAGGCCCACATCAGTATCAGTTTGGGGCGAGGCCCACATCAGTATCAGTCTGGGGGCGAGGCCCATATCAGTATCAGTTTGGGCGAGGCCCATACCAGACCCACGAGAACAAGACCCATAATTCAGGGAACAAGACCCTCAACACAATTCAGATCGGGAACAAGACCACAACTCAGTTCAGGGAACAAGACCCTCAACAAAATTCAGATCGGGAACAAGACCCACAATTCAGGGAACAAGACCCACAACTCAGTTCAGGGAACAAAACCCTCAAAAAATTCAGATCGGGAACAAGACCCTCAGCTAAAATGGGAACAAGACCCACGGGAACAAGACCCACAACAAAACTCAACACAATTCAGGGAACAAGACCCTCAGCTCAAATCGGGAACACGACCCACAATTCAGATCGGGAACAAGACCCACAACTCAGTTCAGGGAACAAGACCCTCAACACAAATCAGATCGGGAACAAGACCCATAACTCAGTTCAGGGAACAAGACCCTCAACATAATTCAGATCGGGAACAAGACCCACAACTCAATTCAGGGAACAAGACCCTCAGCTCAAAATGGGAACAAGACCCACGGGAACAAGACCCACCACTCAACAATTCAGGGAACAAGACCCTCAGCTCAAAATGGGAACAAGACCCACGGGAACAAGACCCACAACACAATTCAGGGAACAAGACCCTCAGCTCAAAATGGGAACAAGACCCACGGGAACAAGACCCACAATTCAGGGAACAAGACCCTCAGCTCACTTCGGGAACAAGACCCAGGGGTCGCAGTACCCCACCACCAAATCAATTCAGTTCGAAGCAACAGGTAAGTCAGGTGGCAGCTGGCGAGCCAGGTAAGTAAAAATACATTGCACGTACTTTGATAGAATTGTCATTGTCACACACTGCACAAGTCCCCTCAAAGTGGGGGCGACTGTAGGCATTGCATTTTTGCATATCAGCCCAATGATGAGCCTCGTATGGAGGCACTACTTTTTAGTTGCGGAAGTTGCGGAAAGCGGTCGTCGGAAGGGAAAGGTCAAGAGTCGACATTTTTATTGGATTTGGTTCGCTTGTTCAAGTTTCAGGTTCGCTCGTTCGGTCTCAGTTTTGAAATCATCCTTGGCCCAAAACCCTCGCAAGCAACATTTCCTTGGCCCAAACACCAAGCCCACCTAATTCCAAATCCACCCCAAGCTAGCAGCCCACGTGAACATTCACTCACAAACAAATAAACACAGAAGCACCCACTCATAAGACAACAGCCCTCACGACCATCTCTCACGCCCATGCAACCAACACAAAGCAACAAAAACCCATGCACTGCCTATTCTCACCTCACCCATACACTGCCAACCCATGCACTGCCCATTCTTTCCTCCATGCATTGCCCATCCACCTCTATTATTTTCCCTCCACTCACGCATCTGCCTTCACTCAAAAACCTGACACGCCCCTCTAGCTGGAGCTCCATCTTCCATCGCCACTGACCATCCCCTTAAGCGCACACACTCTCCACGCAACCTACTCACAACACTCCACCACTCACGAGATCAGCTCTCTCTCACGCTAACATGCAGAAGACATCAACAAGTCACTGACCTCAACCAAAGCAAGCAGCATCCTCCAACCTAGCCGACCCTAAACCTAATCTTTCTCAGCTCTTCACCGTGACAACATGCCCAAAATAACGTGATAACCAGACTCAAAGCGTCCCTCACTCTCCATTCTCTCCATGCACAGCAGCCCACAAACCTAGCAGTCCACCGATCAAAACAAACACACATACAAAACCCTAAAGAAATCTAAATACTTCATTGACCATTGCCCACAAATTACCCTCTCACGAAAACAACAAACCCTTCAGCGCAAAAACCCTTCACTGCCACAGCTCACTGCCTGAAACCGTACCTCACCAGCCCTCACACTCGGCCACAACCCACACGTCCCCAAAGCAGCCTTCAACGTGAAGACCAACAGCCCATTTACCCTTCACCATGACACGTAGCCACACACTCAAAGACATAAGCAACATACTGCCCCACTGACTGAGTCAAAAGAAGCAGCTTACACGTTGATGGCTCCCATTCACGCCACAAGCGCACACACTCACCACTGCCCTAAGCAACCTACATAAAAAGCCAACAGCCCTTGGCTCACCAGCACACATAGCAGCCCTCCTTCACGTAACAAACAACAAGCACAAACCTAGATACCCTAGCAACCTCGTGTCTCTCCCTTCTCCAGATCACAGCCCTCACCCTCACGCATCTGACACTTATAACCCTAAAAACCCCTCTCTCATGTAGAGCCCTTCAAAAATCAAACAATAGCCCCTTAATGACACATTGAACCCCCAAGTCACAAACCTAAACACAGATACAAATAACCCTCTGACTTGCACCCAACCGCCGACCAAACTTCCCTCACCAACATGCACAAAAACAGCCCCATGCATAGGCAAAACCAGCCGAAATAACCCTTGAAACCAAGACAGAAAACTGCCCAAAAATCATCCCAGAGACTGGCCCAAAATAGATCGAAAATTACGGTGAAAACTGAGAACGGTGAGCGGAAACCGCGAGTAAAAACGGACAAAATAGTAGAAACAGCGGACCAGTGAAAACAGCAAAATGATATCCCTTCCGGCACCGTGGAACGCACTCCCGGAAAGCGACTAAAAAGGTAAGACCTGAGGGCACCCTTTTATCTTATTTCCGTTATTTATTTTCTAAGCATGATGTAGTCGTTTAAGTTTATTATTGCTTTATGCATGATTAGGATGTTTAATATGTTATAGTTTTATGCATGACTAGTTGGTTGTGCTTGAGCATGATTTAATTGTTTAGTATGATATTTATTTTCCTATGCATGATTAGGTTGTTTAGTATGATGTTTAATGCATGATTAGTTGGTTGTTTCTAAGCATGATGTAGTCGTTTAGTATGATATTTATTTTCTTATGCATGATTAGGTTGTTTAGCATGATGATGTTTTATGCATGGTTAATAGGTTGTTCTTAAGCATGTTGTGTAGACTTGGTTAATATTGCACAAATCCATTCATTACAAACGACATAAGTAAGGGACCATTCCGAACCCAACGGTTTGAGGTCTTCCCTTGCGAGGGGTGAGTACGGCCTTAAATCTTTGTCCCGGTTCACACCGGGTGGCGACTCCATTTATTTTGTACTTCCCAACTAGGCCGCGAGCCTGGAACAACGTCGTCCATTTTCTGTTGCCTACAGGCAACATGTGAAAATGTTTCGTCGTAATCGACACCATGTCGTTGACGATACCCCTTCACTACAAGCCTAGCTTTATATATTTGTATGTTGCCATCCATGTCGGTCTTCCTCTTGAAGACCCATTTGCAACCAATAGGCTTTACGCCTTCTGGTGCATCAACCAGTGTCCAAACTTGGTTGGTGTACATGGAATCCATTTAAGACATCATGCATCTTGCAATAAACTGGAGTCAATACCTTGTATCGCTTCCTCATACGTAGCCGGCTCGTCTTCCTTAATAAGATTAAAATCCACATGAGGTGAGATCAGAAACCCATACCTCTCAGGTTGTTTTCCGATTCTCTCCGACCTACGCGGTTCTTGTGTATTCGAAGATTGTGGTACAGTCTCATCCCTGATGAACTATTCATGTTCCATTAAGGATTATGTGCCAGGAATAGTATCACTCCGATTTTCATCGAGTTCTACTTTCCTCCCACTTACCACTGCATTTAGGAATTCCTTCTCAAGGAAAACCACATGTAGAGCAACAAATATTTTGTTTTATTATTGGTGATAGAAGTAATATCATTTGGTTTCCCTAGGATATCCTATAAATAGACATTTATCCGATTTGGGTTCTAGTTTGGTACATTCCAAACGTTTAACGTATGCCCAGCAACCCCAAATCTTCAGGAATGAGAAACCCGGTTTCTTTCCTGTCCATATCTCATACGGAGTCTGTTGAACAGACTTTGACGGAACCTTATTCAAAATAAGTATTGCATTGTTCAATGCATATCCCCAGAAGGAAATAGGTAGCTCTGTGCAACTCATCATCGACCTTACTATGTCCAACAAAGTTCGGTTTCTCCATTCAGACACACCGTTTAATTGTGGTGTTCCGGGAGGAGTCCATTGTGAAAGAATACCATATTCTTTCAAGTAATCAATAAACTCATTGTTAAGTATTCGCCACCACGGTCCGACCGTAATGTCTTAATACTTTTGCCGGTCTGTTTTTCTACTTCGTGTCGAAACTCTTTGAATTTCTCAAAGGTTTCCGACTTGTGTCTCATAAAATACATATAATCATAACACGATGCATCATCCGTAAAGGTTACAAAGTATTCATATCCACCTCTAGCCTGGCTAGACATGGGCCCACAAACGTCACTATGAGCAAGGGCTAACAGTTCGGTGGCACGTACACTTTTACCGCTAAAAGGTGTTTTATGCATTTTGTCTAATAAACAAGATTCGCAGACGTCATATGAATTTGGATCAAATCCGTCCAAGTACCCACTCTTCGAAAGTGTGGATATGCGAGTCTTGTTAATGTGTCCCAGACGACAATGTCACAAATAAGTTTCATCTTTGTTACTTAATTTAAGCCTTTTGTTTGTTACATTATATGTTTGAGATTGATTTATATTCAAAATATAAAGACCATTATTTACATCTAATGTAGATATCTCGATATCATCTTTATAAATAAAACACCCGGTGTTTCGGAATATAAGGTATACCCGCAAAGGGTTAAACTAGATACAGAGATAATATTCCTAGTCAAACTGGATACATTATAACAGTCTCCTAATTTAAGTATATGCCCAAATGACAGTTCCAAAAATTAGGTTCCTACGACCAAAACAGCGACTCTCGTCCTATTTTCGACTTGTAGGTCGATCTCATCTGAAGCCAGTTTCCTGCTTATCAGCAGATCCCGCACATCAGTACATATATTCATGTACCACATCTAGTATCAAAAATCCAATTTTAATACCAATAGTGAACATGTTTATTGCAAACATTCTTGACCCCGGCAGTCACGCTTCTAGTGACCCCGTTTGCCACAGTTTAGGCAGACAACTTGGGATATGTCCTTTTAAGAAGCTCTGGCTGGGCATAACGGATTGAACACTAAAGTTATCATCACAGTGAGTCTTCCTAAGCTCATGCTCTACTATTCGCTCAACTCCGGGCTCAGGCTGGAGATGTTTCTCTATCGAATAGAATAACTTCTCAACTCTCAGGACTATCGTGAGGTTCTATTCCTAATCTGAAAATTAAAGCCGTTAAAGATATTATCCCCAGGATTATGTCATTTGACGCTAATCTTTCAGTCATCTTGATTGCTATAGTCCAACTATCCAATCAACGATTTCAGGTACAATTAAATGTAATGATTACTATAGTCTAACTATATAATCAACTACAATTGATCGGTTACATTCAAATGTATTGATTATTATAGTCCAACTATATAACCAACCACAAATGAAGTAGTTTGAATACACTCCAACTGTTTAATTAAAAAAACAATTGAATATTATTCCAACTAATATATTTATAAATAATTAATGACGAAAAATGAAATGAGCGTAATGCCAAGTATTTGAACGAAATTGCAAATTCAATACTGGCCTCCCACTATTTTTCGGCGAGCCTCTAACCCTCTGTTGAGTACTCGGGAAACCTAGTCTCCTAGTGGGCTAGGATCCCGTTAAATAACACATAACCTTGACTTTGGCCAACAAACTGTATGATATTTAACTAGGTAGATCTCTAAGATCAATTGGATCTCATCCAATTCCTAGATCCGGTAGGTGGACCTCCAAGTCTGAAACATATATACAATATATATGCCAATACATCTAATATATTTTCCTAACATTTTTCCTCTGAATCAACTAAGCATTGGCTTTGGCTCAACAAGCTTAATGATTCCAGTTAAGCGGGACCCATTTGACCGGCGTAAACACACACATATAACGCAAGCGCACGTATCGTTCAAGTAGTATAAAAGTATCGATCCCACGAGGACTTAATACCTAAGCTATTAATTTTATGAGGTCAAATGATTACTAGTATCTAACAGGTTGTTTGATTGATTTGAAATGGTGACGATTCTAAATTTAAAAACAAATAAATAAAATTGTTCGAAAGTAGGTTTTAAGAAAATTCAATATTAAAAACTATCTAGGGTTGTGATTTCTTCCAATATCATTTTAAAGATGAAGTGGTTATTTTATAGTTGGGTAATATATTGATTTATTAACCTGGAACACTAAATTATGTGAAAGCCTCTGTCGATGGTCAGACACAAATACCCAGTTTAACCCAATTGAACCATATGTCTCTGTCAACCAAATTATCCGGATTCATTAAGTTTAAGTTCCAATTATGGTTACCATCGCCCGACAGGTATATGTCTATCCTGTAAGGAAATCTATTAAAGGGTTATCTATCCTCAATGAAGATCGTGGGCTATTGAATCTAAGGTCTTAACTTAAAATCCCTATGTCTAGTTCATTTTAAGTTTACCTAGTCAATTTTATTAGTGGCCAGTTAATAAAAAGCATTAAGATTAAGACTCAATAAATAAATCTTTATATTACCCAAACTATAATCTAACCCCTTATAAATCAGTGATATTAAAAGTCATCACAACCCCAGATAACTAATTTAGTTACAACACATAACTAGGGCTTTAAAAGATATAAAGTAAAAATACTGAAAAGTAATTGCGGTAAAGTAAAAGTTGAAAAGTAAATTGCAATAAAATAAAATAAAATGCTAAAGCAAAAGGATCAACTTTTACTACTACTAATTTAGATATCTCATTTAATATAATATATTAACTTGTGATTATTTTACCAACCAGCTGTTGGTTATTATCTAGGTCCCAAGATCAAACAAGACATGAAATTAATGCGTGAATACATCAACGGAGATAGCGGAATACTCACATCGATCGGTTGAGTCGATTTGAAGGCGAATCAAGGCCAAAAACCCACTGTTATTCACGCCCAAACTGTGCAGTGAACTGCCTTCAAAACAGAATTTTGAGATGACGAAACGGAGCTCCAAGCCTCGTCCGATGGATCCCGGCTCATGGGCGAACCTCCCTACCACCTTCGCAAGACTCGTAAGTGTGCTAGCACTTGATTTCTCACCATGAAAATCACTCTTGCTTCCCCTTAGTGTCACGCCAAAATGGTCAAACCAGTGAGCTTTTGCTTGCTATTGGCGTGAGAGAGTGAGAGAGAATTGAGAGATGAAAATGTGTATATGTTGTATATTGAAATTCATTTCAAGTATATCTTATATACTTATGTGAATTTCAAATGCATTTGCTTTAATTTGCATTTCATTTGCTTTTAAAAGTCAAACCATTAAAGCCATCAAGTACACATCATGTCCATCAAGTCACATCTACTTTATTAAAGTGACATGTTGTCAAGTCACATCACTCAAAGTGACAAGTGATTTGACGCTTGATGCGACTTATTGATTTGACGCTTGATGCGACTTGCGTTGCCGCACTCGAATTCGAAATACGAATGCGCTCGCAATCACACTCGGGCTCGGGTTCGTTAATTCCAAATTAACGATTTTTCCGTCGCGTCGTAATTAAATGATTACGCCTAGCGAATTCACTATTCACGTCGCTAACGAATTAATTCTAAATTAATTCGTTCTCCCGAATTAAAATCTAATTTTAATTCCGCGTCGAAATCTAATTTCATTTAATATATCGAATATATTAATTTACCGATTAATTCCAAATTATCGTTATCTCTCTCTAGACGATATTTTATCCTAGATAAAATATCTTCGTAATTAATCCTAGATTATTTTCTCTCTCTTCTATATAATCCCAGATTATTCAAGAGTGCAGTTGTGCGTCATCGGTGGATTATCGGGAAGCGACCCATGAGATCCCCGGATAAGTTGGCAGTAAATACGAACGTCGGAGTATCCGATCACGTACGTACCAGTACTACGTTCTAATCATATAACTAAAGTTCTACTACGATTTAGCGAGACAAGGTCGACTCCTAGCAAAGCACCAAGGCTTCCCAATTCTCTGGACATATCCATTTAAGATATTAAGATCTGTTATCAAGCGTAGTATACGATTGTATTGTGCATATCGGCCCAGTATCGGATAGTCACGTGCTAGGGCTGGGGCTGGATAAGTGTCTACCCCCTCCGAAGCACATATCGAATGCCTGGTAACATAGTCTCTATAATCGGATATTCATGACCTGGTCATAATATCCCGATGGGTTGCGCAACACTCAAGAGCACTAGTACCGTATCCTGCGTGACATCATCTCCACTATGACTGAAGTGACACTTCCGTCTCGACATCACAACCCAATACACTACGACTCTCTGATAAACCCAAAAGTGGTGTACGCAGAACCGGTTAAAGCCATGTACCACACCAAGACCAAAGTCTATACCGATTATCGCAAGTATTAGCGATGCAAGTCTCAGGTTAAGACTATACACACCTACCTTGATTTCGGCCTCCCATAGACACATAGTCATAATACCAATGGGATTCCGAGGGGTCTATCCAGAGCGAAGCTGTTTCCCGTACCATCGGCGAAACACACCTCCCCTCCATCGCACTTGCATAAGTATCCAATACTTATATATATGAGAACTATGCCGTTGTGCCCTCACAACGCACACAAAGTGCAATACTAGCCTATTCCGCATTATCGATGTCCAGTCTCGATAATACTCCGGCTAGGGATATTTAATGATTAATCCTTCGGGGACTGATACTGTCTCATATCATTCTCAATCCAGGAACTAATCATAGGGACCTCTCTTCATTTATATATCTATGGTGATCTAATCACAAATGATGAGAGTGCAATTTCCTTGTCACATAGTTAAATTTGCTACAACAACACAATGATCTGTGCAAATAGTGACGCTATGGGTCATTTTGTCCAACAATCTCCCACTTGGCACATAGCCAGTCACTCAAGTGTCCCACACCCGAACTATGTACGGTTTGCTCAAATTGCTGAGGAAAGGTTTTCGTCAGCGGATTTGTTGATTATCGTTTGACGCGATTTATACGATCATCACATCGCCACGATGTATGATCCGAACGAATCAGATGATATAGAAGTATATATCTGGATCGTCGATGAGACCTTTAATTCCTTAGCCTGTGCTGACGCCTAGCTCAGCTGCTAAGAAAACTATATCTAATCTAATTAGATTTATTTTCGATCCAAATGGCTTCTATTGCTGCCTCAGCTGCAGCAATAATCCGCATTTGTTGTTTATTCGGCAACAGTTATCTTGCTTGGAAGATTTCCAGCTCACTGTCCCGTTATTCAAACTTTATAGTACCGTAGTATTTAATTGTTTGGAAACTTGCAGCAGTGATCCCAGTCACTTCAAGTTCTCCTTCTCCATAGTTTAAGACAACATCTTTAGTTCTCTCAGATACTAACAGATGTTCTTAATCTTCAATCCAGTGACTATCACTTGGATTGACCTGATCGTGACTCCATATGCTCGAAGCGTATGAGACACCCTATCAAGTACATTTTAAATGTACAATTCCAAGAGAGTGTTAACAACTCCAAATCTATCCCAGTAGATCTTTATTCCTTGAATAAAGGTTGTTACTCCCCAGAATTCTACGAAGAATTTCTATGAAAGAATATCTATGAAAGCCAAGCTTTCACCAATTGTTTTATGGGAATTTAACTGTCAGTGCGCTCTCCCACTAACCTCCTTATATACACAAGAATTATTTCGTTTTGAGTCAAATCATAAATCATTATGATTATTTCAAAACGACAGTTCCAAGAACCTTATGCTTGCTTCAATCCAAACATGGATCGAATAACCCGCAAACCTTGTTTGTCGGTTATACAAAATCGTCAGGATGTTGTAAACATCCTCCAAAAGGTTTCCTTTTCAGGAAAGCGATTTTGATCTACAACTGACACATTTCATAAATGAAATACGCAGTTATCAACAAGCATCTTCAAAATGGATTTACCATGGCAACAGGTAAAAGGTTGAACCGTTATTAACACAATGTTGATAACGATACCTTTCCGTCAAAAGCCCAGCTTTGTACGTTGGTATGTTGCCTTCCATGTATGTCTTCCTTGAAGACGTTTAATGTACCAATAGGCACAATGCCTTGTGGTACAACAACTAGTATCCAAAATTTGTTATACATGGAATCCATTTCGGACTCATGGCACTTTGCCATAATAGGGAGTCGATACCTCGTATCACTTCCTCAAAACGTAGTCGGTGGTATACCTTCATAAGATTGACATCTTTATGAGGTAGATCAGAAACCCATACCCTAGGTTGTTTTCTGACTCTATCCGATCTACTCGTTCTTGTGTATTCGAAGATTAATGGTATAGATTCATCATTGATGAACTGTTTGTGTTCCATTAAGGACTTCGTGCCTTGAACAGTATTACTCCGATTTTCATCGAGTATCACTATCCTCCCACTGACCACTGCATATCGGTATTCCTCTCAGGAAAAACCGCATGGTGAGCAACAATCACATTGTTCTCATGTGAGATTTATAAGTACTATACTTAAGGTTTCCCTTAGGATAACCTATATTGGCACTTATCCAATTTGGTTCTTAGTTTGGTATCATCCAAACGTTATGCCTGGCATACCCAAATTATTAGGAGTGAGAAACCCGTTTCTTCCCGTTCATATCCTATATGATATCTGTCAAACAGATTTATATGGAACCTTATTCTAAATAAGTTTTGCACTGTTAATACATATCCATTGAAGGAAACAGTAGCTCAGAGCGACTCGTGATAAACCTTATCATGTCCAACAAAATTCGGTTTTAGTTCGGACACACCGTCTAACAACTGACGTGTCTCGGGAGGAGTCCTCATATGAAAGAATACCGTACTCTTTCATGTACGTATGAAACTTACTGCTTAAGTATTTTCCATTACGGTCTTACCGTGGCGGAATAATACTATAGCCGATCTGTTAATTTACTTCGTGTCGAAACTCTAAAAGTTTCCGATCTGTGTTCTTCAAAAGAAACACATAACCACAACGTGATGCTACATCCGTTAAGGTCACGAAATATTCATGTTCACATCTAGCCTAGCTAGATATGGGCCCACTTACTTCACCATGAATAGGGCTAACAGATCGGTGGCCCTTTTACTATTACCAAGTAAATAGTATTTTAGGTACTTTACCTAATAAACTAGATTCGCAGACCTTATTTGAATAGTCAAATCAGTCCTAGTACCCACTCTTCAAAAGTGTGGATATACGAGTCTCGTTTAATTGTGTCCTAGACAACAATGCCACAAATAAGTCTCTATTGATCAATCAATTTGAGCTATTTATTTGTCATTTTTATATGTTTGAGATTTTATTATATTCAAAATATAAATTCTGTTATTTACATCTAATGTATTTATCTCAGTATCATCTTTATATAATAAAACTTAGTGTTCTAGAATATAAAGGTTTTATCCGTAACGGATTAAACACTGATATAGAGATAATGTCTCTAGTCAAACTAGTTACATTATAACAGTTCCTAATTTAAGTACATACCCGAAGGGTAGTTCCTAAACTTAGGTATCTACGGTCGAAACAGCGACTTTCGTCCCGTTTCCGATTCGCAGAGAAATCTCGGCTTGAAGTCAGTATCCAGCTCATAGCGGATTCTGAACATCAATACATATATTTTATGTACCACACTAAGTATTTAAAATCTAATTTCAATACTAGTAGTGAACATAACTTTGACAAATATTTTAAAGTCAGAGCCTCGCCCTTTCTTTAATTCCTTCGTGTCTTCCATATCCAAATGGTAGTCACTTTGGGATATGTCAATTATCTTTTCAATATTTCACAAACCTTTGGCCAAGCCTTGGGTTTCGGAATATCGAAACGATGTGCACCTTGTGCACACGCCCAATTGCAAACTTTGACTTTTCACCTCTAGAATAGTCAAATCAATTCTCTAAGAATTATTAATTGCAATTTAATACTTTTAAATCTAAGATAGATTTATGATAAGTATATTAATTAAGCACTAAAGTCATCATCACATAAATCTTCCAAAGATTTTATGCTCTACTTATTTGCTTAATTATGGGCTAGATATAACAAGTTATTTTATCCAATAAAGTAACCTATTATGAATTCCCAAGAAAATTAAATCATTTAAAACATTTAATCCAAGGATTATTATTTTAAAATATTCAACTTTTCAATTCTTTCTTGATTTCAATAGTCCAACTATTTAATCAATTTAATAAGGTACTATTTATATAATGATTACAATAATCCAATTATTTAATCAACTATAATTTTAATATTGATTACTATAATCTAATTATAAATCAACTATCATTTTAATTCAATTATATTGATTACTATAATCCAATTATAAAATCAACTATATATTGAATGAGTTTGTATATAGTCCAACTATATATATTTTTAAAACAACATAAAATATTAGTCCAACTAATACTTTTGATTAATATGACGAGTAAAATAGATGAGCGCGTTTAGCGAGTATTCGAACGAATGTTGCAAATTCAATACTTGCCTCCCACTATTTTTCGTCGAGCCTCTAACCCTCTGTCGAGTACTCGGGAAACCGTGTTTCCTAGTGGGCTAGGATCCCGTTAAATATCACACAATCTTGACTTTGGCCAACAAATTGTATGATAATTAACTAGGTAGATCTCGAAGATCAATTGATCTCATCCATCCAACTCCTAGATCCAGTAGGTGGACATCCAAGTCCCAAACATATATCTATATATGCCTATACATCGAATGTATACCCTAACCTTTTTCCTCTGAATCAACTAGGCCTTGGCTTTGGCACAACAAACCTAGTGATCCCAGTCAAGCGCGGACCCATTGACATGGAAGCTTCGTAATCAATGTCAATGGACAAGAAGTGGTCTTGACTTTGGCCAACAAACCACACTGGATTGACACGACACCGATATGGAACAAAGCCTCGTGATTAAAACACAATCTTCGACGGACAAGGGCTTGACTTTGGCCAACAACCCCTGCCAATCTCGGATCTTGAGTAAGAATCACTCAATGGAAGGAAAATAAACGCTTGATATTTAACGAGGGTTTTTCGCGTGCAAATTGGCTACCAATTTAATTATCTTTGTTAAGGTCTCATCATCATACACCCTTAAACATGCATTCTAAATACATAATAAAGCGAGTATGAAAATAAATAATAATGATATGCGGATGGATACTTACACATTGATCCTAGATCAAATCTCTCCCTTTCTCACTCAAGCTAGCACTTGTATTACTTCTACCCGTTACACTACACTTCTAAAGAAACCTCATTTACATGGAGGGGAATAGGTGAGAAGAGAATACAAAGAGAATAGAGGTGATAAGGCTGGACACGCAGGTCCAATTTAATAAATCGAATTTATTACAACAATTTCTAAAATTGCCCACCCATCTAATATCCATCCGATATACATTATTCATTCAACACAACCACGTATTCACACACATAAGCATGCTATCAATCAATCTAATCAAATTAATTAATCTGATAATTAAGTGATCATCCAATGTTCAAACAACGATTTGATTTTGTTCGAGTCAAACTCGTTTTTGCGAATAAGTACTTAAAGTACGAATTCATTGAATTAAATTAAACTACATCATTAAATCAATTTAACATGTATTTAATACTAATTCACTATTCAATTCCAATTAAATATTACACTTTATTTAATAAACCTTTACGATTTAAATTCCAAATTTAATCGTAAGCGTCTCAAAGCCCGATTAACGTCCAACGTCAATTCAATTAAAGTCCAATGGGCTTTTAATTGATTTCTTAAGGCGTGGACTTTTGGTCAACTCGGGTCAAACCGATAACCAAAGTCCAATCCGGGATTTACCCCATAAGCCCATAAATCAATCTTGGCCCATTAGGCCCAATTGAACTTTAAAGGTTCATTAGTCGCATTTGGGCTTAATGGAAGTGTTTTGGGCCCAATTGGATCCAATCCATTTGGCCTAAACCCAACTTGATAAAATCAAGCCCAATAGGCCCATTACAACATTAGAAGCCCAAATCCAATTTAAGCCCAAATAATTAAATTACATAAATCCAATTTCTAATTTAATTACCTAAAGTGTATTATATGATTAATCAACTAAATCAACATTTCCAAAACATGAAATTAGTCCAATTAATCATATTCAATCATCATTATCACATGTCCAACACATAAATGAAAAATCAAACCCATTACATGCTTTTAATGCTCTCGGCCAAAGGAGGGATTTTGTGTCCGATTCGGTTTCAATCCAATCGAACCCACAATCGACATCAAATCACCATCCAATTGATTTCATACACATCCAATGTCACAAAATCAAAATTACCAAGACATTAGGGCATAAACCATTCGGCCACATAGAATTTTTTTTGGGGTTTTTGTCCAATTCGAAATCCAATCCAATTCGATTCAAATTAACATCAACCTAAATGATTCTAACTCATCAATGAATCAAAAATCAAAATTTCCAAGAATCCAAAATCATCACATTCGGCCAAAGTCAAATATTTGGGGAAAATTAATCCAAATCATTTTTTCAACAAATTGGTCCAACCAAAATGAAATTAAACATGTTATAAGCATACTTAAACAATCAATTTATTCAAATCATGCTCAACAAACATTTACCCAAATTTTAAGCCCTACATTTTTCATGCTTGAACCTAAGCTCTTGATGCCATTGTTGGTTATTATCTAGGTCCCAAGATCAAACAAGACATGAAATAATGCGTGAATACATCAACGGAGATAGCGGAATACTCACATCGATCGGTTGAGTCGATTTGAAGACGAATCAAGCCAAAAACCACTGTTATTCACGCCCAAATGTGGCAGTCCACTGCCTTCAAAACAGAATTTTGAGATGACGAAACGGAGCTCCAAGCCTCGTCGATGGATCCCGGCTCATGGGCGAACCTCCCTACCACCTTCGCAAGACTCGTAAGTGTGCTAGCACTTGATTTCTCACATGAAAAACCATTGCTTCCCCTTAGTGTCACGCCAAAATGGTCAAACCAGTGAGCTTTTTGCTTGCTATTTGCGTGAGAGAGAGAGAGAGAATTGAGAGATAAAATGTGTATAATGTTGTATAGTGAAATTCATTTCAAGTATATCTTATATACTTATATGTGAATTTCAAATGCATTTGCTTATAATTTTCATTTCATTTGCTTTAAAAGTCAAACAATTAAAGCCATCAAGTACACATCATGTCATCAAGTCACATCTACTTTATTAAAGTGACATGTTGTCAAGTCACATCACTCAAAGTGACAAGTGATTTGACGCTTGATGCGACTGATTGATTTGACGCTTGATGCGACTTGCGTTGTCGCACTCGAATTCGAAATACGAATGCGCTCGCAATCACACTCGGCTCGGGTTCGTTAATTCCAATTAACGATTTTTCCGTCGCGTCGTAATTAAATGATTACGCCTAGCGAATTCACTATTCACGTCGCTAACGAATTAATTCTAAAATTAATTCGTTCGCCGAATTAAAATCTAATTTTAATTCCGCGTCGAAATCTAATTTCGTTTAATATATCGAATATATTAATTTACCGATTAATTCCAAATTAATCGTTATCTCTCTCTAGACGATATTTTATCCTAGATAAAATATCTCCGTAATTAATCCTAGATTAATTTTCTCTCTTTCTATTAATCCCAGATTATTCAAGAGTGCGAGTTGTGCGTCATCGGTGGATTATCGGGAAGCGACCCATGAGATCCCCGGATAAGTTGGCAGTAAATACGGTCGTCGGAGTATCCGAATCACGTACGTACCAAGTACTACGTTCTACCGATTTACGAGACAAGGTCGACTCCTAGCAAAGCACCAAGTCTTCCCAATTCTCGGACATATCCATTTAAGAATATTAAGATCTGTTATCAAGCGTAGTATACGATTGTATTGTGCATATCGGCCCAGTATCGGATAGTCACGTGCTAGGGCTGGGGCTGGATAAGTGTCTACCCCCGTCCGAAGCACATATCGGATGTCTGGTAACATAGTCTCTATAATCGGATATTCATGACCTGGTCATAATATCCCGATTGTTGCGCAACACTCAAGAGCACTAGTACCGTATCCTGCGTGACATCATCTCCACTATGACTGAAGTGATACTTCCGTCTTGACATCACACCACCCAATACACTACGACTCTCTGATAAACCCAGAAGTGGTGTACGCAGAACCGGTTAAAGCCATGTACCACCAAGACCAAAGTCTACCGATTATCGCAAGTATTAGCGATGCAAGTCTCAGGTTAAGACTATACACACCTACCTTGATTTCGGCCTCCCATAGACACATAGTCATAATACCAATGGGGATTCGAGGGGTCTATCCAGAGCGAAGCTGTTTCCCGTACCATCGGCGAAACAACGACCTCCTATCGCACTTGCATAAGTATCCAATACTTATAATATGAGAACTATGCCGTTGTGCCCTCACAACGCACACAAGTGCAATACTAGCCTATTCCGCATTATCGATGTCCAGTCTCGATAATACTCCGGCTAGGGATATTTAATAATTAATCCTTCGGGGACTGATACTGTCTCATATCATTCTCAATCCAGGAACTAATCATAGGGACCTCTCTTCATTTATATATCTATGCTGATCTAATCACAAATGATGAGAGCGCAATTTCATTGTCACATAGTTAATTTGCTACAACAACACAATGATCTGTGCAAATAGTGACGCTATGGGTCATTTTGTCCAACACCAGCCATATAGGCGATAACCTGATTAAGTCAGATTAAGTCCAACCGCCATAAGGCGGGAACCAAAGTAAACCTGCCATTTAGGCGGTTAGAAAATTTAATTACCACCGACCAAATCTGGCGGTATCCTTGATTAGTCAGTTGAAAAACGGCAATTAAAATGAATTACCAACCGACCAATCTGGCGGTATCCTTTTTAAAGTCAATTTTAAAATAGTGAATATATTATAATTAAATGGAGATTAATCTAAATAGCCAATAGTAAAAGAATTACCTCATTCACCTAGCAGGAGGAAGTTTACCTCCTCATAGTGAATAGGAAAAACTGTAAAAGTAAAGAAAGTAAATCACTATTATTACATAAAGTAATTAAAATTAATTACAAAACTAAACTTAAAAGAAACTAGATAGAAAACTCTCTATGTACATGAGAGAATTTAGAGAGAATGGTACATTTGAAACTGAAACATCGAGCTGAATTTATAGGCCTCGATAGGCTCTGGGCGTCGCGACGCCAACTTCTTTTGTCGTGGCATGCTGAGGTGATGACACGTGGCGATTCTAGATAAGGGGATAAGGTGACACGTGGAAAAGTGGTTGGAGCTCAATTATTGTGACACGTGGCGGCTTCTGATTGGTCGGCTCAGATTCTTATCCACCACGTGTCAGATACGGATAAGTGAATCAATGATTGATGCTGACATGGCGCTGACATGGCGACACGTGGCAAAGTGACTGTCGGCACCATAGAATTACTACACGTGGCACTTCGTGATTGGCTGATGATGACGTGGCGGTGAGGTGGCACGTTGACTCGGTCAACTGATGATGTGGATGATGACATGGCTGACAAGATGGAGTGACACATGGCGACACGTGGTGATGGTAAACTGTCGGCACCGTAGGATGATGACATGTGGCACGACGCACGTTAGCAGATCAGGCTGTGATGGTGACACGTGGCACGACGCACGTTGGCAAATCAAACTTTTCTGAGATTCTGACACGTGGACCTGGCGCACGTTAGCACTGTTCGCGGCGCACGTTAGGCGTCCGCGACGTCGAAAATTACAAAAATGCCTTTTTTCCTATTTTCACTGTTTTGGTATAAATCACCTCTAGAATGTCCTGAAACTTTATTTATCTACAAAATAACACAAAACACATCAAAATATTCACAAGACTCAAGAAACTATACAAATATTAGATTAAATGAGTGGGAAATAGTGATATAATTACCACTCATCACACCCTCAAAACCTAACATTTTGCTAGTCCTCGAGCAAAAACCAATAAAATAACTAAGCCACTTCGTAGGGATCACGGTTGCATTTAGGCGTATGCAACAAGCCTTAAACCCCTAGGTGGTCCCTAGTGGGATGAGTTGTAGTCGTGTGAGGGTTTACAACAATGATACCCACAAACGTTTACAAAAGTAAAAAGGTAGTGAAACTAATGCACACAAAAGCAAAAGGATAAGAGAAAATAGAATAAAGATGTTAGTGACTAATCTGGTGAAACTTCTACTCCAAGTTTACTAGTTGTTTTCTTTCTTTCTAAATTACTGAATAAGTAAATTCTCCGATTATATTTACCATTCTCCATATACACAGCCAAAAAATATTAACAACTCATTTTTTCCCACAACAGTCATAAGTGCAGTTGATAAGAGAGTAATATTTTTATCCTAAAGTTTTATCAAAATTCACACTTTTTTGTAGCAATGGAATAATTTTTCTGATTTTTCTGATTTTTTTTTTATTTTTTTTTTCAACATCTTCGATCCATGTAACGAGCTTTGGGCCAGTGACTCCCAAACCAGTTGGTTTTAGGGCACTAGGTGTTAAAACACCCTTACAGACTTAATAACTCGGATCTCAGACGTTTTTTTTTTTACTCCAATTCTTTTGAGATGCTTCCTCCAATTAAACTAGAGCACTGAATATTACAAACTTTTCAATTATAGCTCATTTCCGTATGTTACTATGCATGTTGATAATACCTGTCAACTGAGCATATGAAGATCCATTTTAGTCAGTATTATGGAGAATTCACAAATTAAATAATTTAAAATGAAATAAACAAAAACTAACTTTCTTCAAAATGGTTTAAGATACGTCTCAGGAGTGAAAACTCATTACTCAGCTATCTCTTACCAATTTCACCTTTTTAGTCAACACAAAAATGCAAAATATTTTTGTAATTTTTGAAAAAATTCAATTTTTTTGTATTTTTCGAAAAATTTTGGACTAAAAATAAAAACAACACACAAACTAAAAATAAGGTACTGATTAACTAATTCTCTCCCCCAAACCTAAATGAGACATTGTCCCCAATGTCTTAAACAGTAGAAGAAGAGTTTAGAAGATAATACCTGATTAGCTGAAATTCTACAGGAAATTAAAGGTTAAGATCCAGATTAATCCGACGCCTCTTACCACAATCGTCTTCAGACCAATTTATCTTTGAAAGGATAGGTTCAACTTGTGGTTCATAGGCTAAGAGTTGGTCTATTAGATCTGGAGCAGTTATGGCAGTAAAGATGAGTTCTTTCATAGGTTTTGACACGAACCCATTTCTCCGAGCATCATCAAGAAACACACAAAGAAAATCATAAAATCCTTCAACGTTGTACAGTCCAAGTGGTTTCTGGTGTATGTTCAGGTTCGCCCAAGATAGCACTATAAAAATTTCCTCCAATGTGCCCAAGCCACTTGGTAAAGCAATAAAAGCATCAGAACGGTTAATCATTTCTACTAATCGTTTAGACATACCTGGCACGATCAGTTCATCTCTGTTTGATGATCCAATAAGATTTGCCTCTACCAAGGGTTTTGGAATGATTCCCAAAACGTGATTGCCTCCTTCCTGTACGGCCTTTGAAACGATCCCCATTAGTCCAACATTGCCTCCGCCATATATTAAGTTCATATTCCTTGCAGCTAAGACTCGACCCAATTCCTGTGCTACTTCTACGTATTATGGCTTAGTACCAACACTAGTACCGTAAAACACACAGATGTTTTCAACTCGTCTTCTTGAAGTGGCTTCCATGTTTTACTCTGGATGTCTTCAAAAGTGCAATGATGAGTTGAATTTATAAGACCTGAAAAGGGTGAGTAAAATAATAGCACTAGTACCTGCCAAATGACAATTATTAGTTAATAGTAAAATAAATCATGATAGTCAAAAAGGTATGGATCCTGTCGGAGAAAATAAAAGAAGACAACAAAATAAATTACAATTATTAGGAAAAGACAAAGAGATATAATATTTACAAGACAAGTAGCGGCTTGATCGACGTCTATGCGTCAGGGACAAGCTTCCCATCCAATTTTCTTATAAATTGGCAAACAAGGTCTTTTTGAGTCAGATTCCCAAGACTTAACTGTTGTTTTTCTTTTTGAAATTGTGTATGTAATTTGCGAATGGCTATGTGAACATATCCATTGGGATGCGTCTCAAGAGTCGAAAATATATCATCTAAAGACTCCTTACTCAAGCCATCCCTAATGAATTTAATTTTATCTTCGCGATTATCAGACACCATTCCTAAAGAACGACAACGAGTATTGCAATTCCAGCGTGCACATTTGTAACAAACACCCATTTGCTTAGCTCTACGTTTCTTTGCATAGGTGCTTCTTCCAAAACCAGACAGATGTGAAATAAAAGAGTCAGAAGACTCACCTGCCAATAGAACCTATGCTTCAATTACCCAACGAATATCATTAGGAACACCATGGATCGTTAGTAGTCTCATCCGTTCCAAACGATCCTTGAAAACTTTGATTAGAGATTTTTGAGGGAGAGAAAGAAATTGCTTGTGAAGATTTGCGAGAGCTTCTTCCATCGTGAAATGACTTAATCTGCAAAAACTAAACACATAAAATTAAATCACACCAAATCACAATATATACACAAATTGCATGGGTTGCCTCCCTGTGAGCGCTAAGTTTAAAGTCGTCAGCTAGACTTTACTTCTCAATCGTTAGGCTGGATCTGAAAGTGTGACACTTTCTTTTTATCGCTCAAATGATTCTCCCAGTAGTGCTTGACACGCTGACTGTTAACTTTGAATGTTTCGTTGGTGTTGGGATCTAGTAACTCAACAGCTCCATATGGAAAAATCTAAGTGATTACAAATGGACCTGACTACCTTGATTTCAACTTTCCAGGGAAAAGTTTCAATCTTGAGTTGTACAACAGCACCTGCTGCCTTGGTTCCAACTGTCTGTGCACTATTTTTCGGTCATGCCATTTCTTGGTATTTTCTTTGTACAATCTGGCATTCTCATAAGCCTGTAAGTGAAATTCCTCCAATTCGTTGAGTTGGTGAAGTCTTTTCTCTCCTGCAGCTTGTGAATCAAGATTCAACTTCTTCAGTACCCAGTACGCCTTATGTTCAAGCTCAACTGGCAGATGACACGCTTTCCCAAACACCAATCGATATGGGGACATACCAATGGGTGTCTTGTAAGCTTTTCAGTAGGCCCATAATGCATCATCTAATTTTGTAGACCAGTCCCTCCTTGTTGATCCAACGGTTCTTTCTAGGATTCTTTTGATCTCCCTGTTTGAAACCTCAACCTGTCCATTTGACTTTGGATGATAAGCTGTGGCAACCTTGTGAGTAACTCCGTATTTGGATAGGAGTGCATCGAAGTATATGTTGCAGAAATGAGAGCCACCATCACTGATGATTGCTCGAGGTGTTCCGAACCGAGTGAAAATATTCTTTTTCAGGAATTTGATCATGACTTTTGAATCATTGGATGGCAGTGCAATTGCTTCGACCTATTTGGAGACGTAGTCTACAACAACCAGGATGTACAGGTTTTCGAATGATGGAACAAAAGGTCTCATGAAATCAATACCTCATACATCGAATATTTCCACTTCTAGAATGTTTTGCAACGGTCATTCATTTCTCCTTGAAATATTCCTCGTTTTCTGGCACCTGTCACATTGAAGAGCAAACAGATAAGCATCTTTAAAAAGAGTGGGCCAGAACAAACCTGATTGTAGGACTTTGGCTGCAGTTTTGTTTCCGCTGAAGTGTCCACCATATGGTGATGAATGACAGTGCTGCAAAACACTATTGACTTCCTCATGTGGAACACACTGTCTCAATAATTGATCAGCACACCGTTTGAACAGGTACGGATCATCTCAGACATAGTGTTTAACTTCTTTGAAGAATTTCTTCTGTTGCTGAGTTGTCCATTCCAACGGCCATTTTCCTGACACAATGTAATTGACATAGTTAGCATACCAATGGGCATATTGCTGTTTCATTGCAAACAGATGTTCATCTGGAAAATTTTCTTTGATTGACAGATCTTTGTCAGTTGTTTCTCCATTCTCGAGCCTCGATAGATGATCTGCCACCTGATTCTCTGTCCATTTCCTGTCTTGAATCTCCACATCAAATTCTTACAGAAGAAGTATCCAACGGATCAATCTGGGTTTGGCATCTTTCTTCGTGATCAAGTATTTGATTGCTGAATGATCTGTGTAGACCACCACTTTGGGACCCAGTAGATAGGAGCAGAATTTTTCAAAAAGCGTACACAACTGCGAGCAACTCTTTTTCAGTGGTTGTGTAGTTGAGTTTAGCTTCATTCAGAGTTCCGTTGGAGTAGTAAATGGTGTGGAAAATATTTTCTTTGCATTGTCCCAAAACTGCACCTACAGCAAAATCACTAGCATCACACATTACTTCAAATGGAAGGGTCCAGTCTGGTGCTATAATGATGGGGGTAGAGATCAGCTTCTGTTTTAAGATCTCAAAAGCTTCCTGGCATTCCTTGGTGAAGTTGAAAGGCACATCCTTCTCCAGAAGATTGCACAGAGGTTTAGCAATCTTGGAAAAGTCTTTGATAAATCTCCTGTAAAAACATGCATGTCCGAGAAAGCTCCGAATCCCTTTGACAGATGTCGGCGGAGGTAGTTTTTCAATTGTTTCAATCTTTGCTTTGTCTACCTCGATCCGGTGTCCAAGAACAATGCCCTCATGTACCATGAAATGGCATTTCTCCCAGTTGAGCACCAGGTTTGTATCTTGCACCTTTGTAACACATGTTCCAAATTTTGCAAGCAGTGGTCAAAAGAATCTCCAAACACAGAAAATTCATCCATAAAAACCTCTATACTCTGCTCCAACATGTCTGAGAAGATGACCATCATGCAACGTTGAAATGTAGCAGGGGCATTACATAATCCAAATGGCATCCTGCGGAAAGCAAAAGTACCATAGGGACATGTAATGGTAGTTTTCTCCTGGTCTTCTGGTGCGATGGCAATCTGATTGTACCCGAATATCAGTCCAGAAAGCAATAAAACTCATGTCCTGCCAGTCTGTCTAACATTTGGTCAATGAATGGTAGCGGAAAATGGCTTTGTTCAGCTTCCTGTAATCCATGCATACTCTTCATCCAGTCACTATTCTTGTTGGGATTAGCTCGTTCTTTTAATTGGTAATCACAGTAATTCCTCATTTCTTTAGTACACACTGCATAGGACTCACCCAACTGTTGTCTGAGATGGGGTAAATGATGCCAACATCCAACCATTTGATTATTTCTTTCTTTATGACTTCCTTCATGATTGGATTGAGTCTCCATTGATGCTCCACTGTGGGTTTGTACTCATCGTTAGGCGTCGCGACGTGGAAAATTACCAAAATGCCTTTTTTTTTCTTTCCAATTTTCACTATTTTGGTCCAAATCACCTCCAGAATGTCCTGAAACTTTATTTATCTACAAAATAACACAAAACACATCAAAATATTCACAAGACTCAAGAAACTATACAAAATATTAGATTAAATGAGTGGGAAATATTGATATAATTACCACTCATCACCATTGACCTTGGAAAACTTCGTAATCGATGTCGATGAACAAGAAGTGATCTTGACTTTGGCCAACAAATCACAACTTGGGCAAGACATACTGTGGGACACAGAAACTGGGCGACGCATGCTGTCCTAGGCTCGCGGCCTAGTTGGTAGTACGGAGTAGCCCGCTGGGGACTAAACCGGAGAATAATGGAGTCGCCACCCGGTGTGAACCGGGAAAATGAGATTTAAGGCCGCACTCACCCCTCGCAAGGGAAGACCTCAAACCATTGGGTTCGGAACGGTCCCTTACTTATGTCACTTGTAATGAAAGGATTTATGTAATAATTTAATCAAGCTTAAGTAACACTTATTTCCGAGAGTATCATGCTTCTAAATTCACTTGTACAAAATAAAACTTGCACCTAAATTTACATATATTTTACATCTAAGATTGCATGCTTGAAAGTACATCAAAGTAGCAACGAACATACAACTTCATTGGCATATTGTATTCTCAAAAGCACAAGCACACACACTAACCACACAAGCACGCATGTGAGCACTTTTCCAAGTGGTACGTGGAATTGTATCCCAAGTACAGACCGCACTACCGTCCATTCGGAATCGGCTACGGAATTTATGTCTGGGTTTCCATCCGATATACCACAAGAAATAATACTTAAATGCTATCATGACATGGATATATGAATTGTAATATGTTAAGCCAAGACAAAGGTAAATGATGCAACCAATGGGATAAACATGTTTTTCATCATGATGCGTACAAAGGTAAGAATGACTATATGAGATTTCATAATACATGCATGAATGGTATAGTTGGCTTTATGACTTAAGGAGTTGTGCTTGTGAT